>VZTM01019341.1:673-11868 GCA_013400555.1 Jacana jacana
CTCTAGAACACTATCATCTGATAGTCCATCAGCCCTGTCTTGAAGGAAGCATGCAAAATCTTTCTAACCCAGGCAGTTTTATTTTGTTATTTACATACTTTTTATCGATAAACACTGCATTGTGTGTAATTCTCACAGTCTCTATTACTATTTGTTGAGAATTCCTATCCAGAAACTTTGAAACATTTCAATGCATCATAATAGAGGTCCTGCTCCTTAAAAAACATATTTTACTTTTTCTATTGGATTTAGGCTTTTGTAGGAACAGATTTTATAGAATAGAAAGCGATTTTTTCTCAAAGGATTTAAAAGATTGTGCTTGCGTGATCAAGGCTTCACATGCTGACCTATTGATCTGTCTTTTCCTTGAGCCAGGAAGATCACTTTTTGAATAAAACAATAATTCATTTGCTGTGGGGTTTGTTTTTTCGGCTCTGACTGTACCCGAAACAGCTAACACATAGGTTTTGCTGGGGTTTTCTCATTTGGGGTTTTTGGTTTTTGTTTTGTGTTTGGTTGGCGTTTTTTTAAATCATTTTCATTTTTAGTAATTGCAACAATAAAATTCTGTTACTGTGTGTGTATTTCAGCTCTCTGTCTCTTCCAGGAGCAGTGCGAATTAGGTATGCATGTTTATTTTGGGATGCAAATATTGATTTAAATGAGCTATTAAAACCAGTCCCAAATCAGTCCACTTGAGGGCATTTTAGTAATTATTCAAACACATCCTGTTAAGTAACTAAGCCATACAATATGTATTTTCATTGGTAGCCTTAAACTTGGTCCAGTAAACACTGAAAACCTCTTCTACTTTACACTGCTAGACAGTTTTAAATGATTTTGTAACACAGCTGACAAAACGGCAGCAAACCCCTTCTTCCTTTCCTACCTGAATATACAACAGCAGCTACACTTGCCAAAACCCTTAATCTGTGATGGCATGCCAAAGACGTTTTGTGTCAGATGCAATGGCTCTGGTGCATGAACCATAGGCCAGTATCCCAAACATAATCTGTTCTACTTACTGTTTCATGACCGCCCATCAGGAAATTGAATTTATTTGCTCTTGTTTAACACCAGCTCATTGCATCTCTTTTTTCCATTATTCTTGTAAGGATAACAGTGTATTTGAATATGTTATCCTCCAAGGAATAGTCATGAAAGATGGTTTTTTACTTGTAAACTGATCGCTCAATCTGCTGTACTTTTACCCTATTTCTGTAGATTAACTGGAAGTTAATCTGAGTTCATTGTTCTTAATGAGTTATGACTGCAAAATATTTTTTTTTTCCTACTTGAGTTCACATATTTTGCAGTTGCAAGGCAAATTTAGGGGAGGACCTGAGGGATCCCAGGCAGCCCTCATTATTGGTGCATGACCACTTTGTAGCCAACTGCATCTTCAATATCCAAGGAGATTTGTGCATTACAGTTTGTTTTCTTCATGTTTTTAATAATTTACTTTTGAGAGTCTATTTACAACTATGTTGGTGTGTGAATATTTGTTTCTCTGTCAAAACTTAAGATATGTACGGAATGCAAGAGATACATTAATTTTTTATTTGCTGCTTAAGGAAGCCAAGCTATAAACTGGCAGTCCTGAGTACAAGAGCCTTACTTCAGTGAATTCTGATAAACACAAGGGGGAAAATCAGGCTGTGTGCCCCTTCGACTAGCTCCCTTAACAAGAGATTTCTTGCTGAATCTGTTTCTCTGCTAGGAGAGACAATAATTTGGTTTTGTCTTTATTAAAAAAAAAAAAGCAAAAAACAAACCAACAGCAACAAGAAAACCAAACAAAAAAAAATGCACACTCAAACTTTCTCTAACTTTTAATTTCCAGTTGAATTTACAAAACTGCAAGCTGTTGTGTACCAACCAAAAATACCGAGGGTCATGAATAGCACATCAAAAAAGGGGGTTGTATTAGTAAAAGTGTTTCTGTCTGCTGAGATTCACTTGAAAATTATTTTAGTTTTTGCAAGCACTTACATCTTTTGAAAAGACAGTATCTAGGTAAATACTCTCCCAAATGTTTTCCAAAGCTGTTGGGAAGGCTTTTATTTTTAACTGTGGATTGCTTCTTGCTTTGTGACATTTGTCTGATTTGTAACTGTTATATTCCCTAATTAAAGGATAAAACCAAACTAATATAAGTAGTTGTGTAGTGTATACCTATGGTAGGTACTTTTGTGTTGTTGAGCTATATTGCAGTCAAAGAAAAAAGCTGTTTTTTTTTTTCCCTGCTTTTAAAAGCAATAATACTTTTTTCAGTATTTACACTCATCTCTACCTTTTAGTGATTAGGTTATTTAGCCTGCAAACCCATATAGGAGGGTTATCAAGGATTCAGTACTTACAAATAACCTGATAACTCGAAGTAGCACTGTTTTATATTAAAATAAGTCCACTGAAACCCAGGAGCTTGGAAAAGAATAGATATAGAGGAGTATAAAAGCATGACAAAGAAAAGCGAGGTGAAAGCATGAGATCTTGTGCACGTTTCTTTGAACTTAAGGTTTAGCTTTAGATTGGTGAGGCCCAAATGGGCCCTGTGGTAAGGGCAAGGACAGAATCATATCACCATTGTATTAGAAATTGTTAGGCTTGTCCACAGTCTGGAAATGTAGAAAGGGAGGAAATAGTAAATAATGAAGTAATTGAACCTGTATGAGAGAGAAGAATAAACCTTTGAGTAAAACTGTGGAAAAGGAAACTGAAAAGATTGGTAGTATAATTAGGCAGAGCAGATGCTGTAGAAACCACTACATCTGAATTGCAATTCTCTTTATTTACAGTTGTCTTCAATCAGCTTTGAAAAACTGATCAAATTTGTTAGCAAAACTAATTCAAATATAAACTATGTTTATAAATGCAGATAAATATATATTTACAGCACACACCTTGAAAACATTTGGGACTATGCTCTAGCAAATGACTTATTTCAGGCTTTCAACCAGCTCTGACTAAATCAGTAAGTGACACAACAAATATCAAATGGTTAAGAGTCAGTCTGCTTGATGGAGAGTAATAGCAAACGAGCACATTCCAGGTGGTTTGGTTCTGAGGTACTTTATGAAGGAAAGGGATTGCATGCACTGAACAATGGTGATGATTCAAATAGATCATCCTTGTTCTTTTTTTTTTTTTTTTCTTCCCCCAATATTAATTTTGAATTGGTATGTAGATGGAAAGGAGATACGTTAAATTTCAAGGAACATGGCATAAAATTGAAGCTGATGTGCGTGGTGCTGCATTGCACTGTTAGTTCTGCAATGGCCAGTCTAGGGCCAGAGAGCCCCAGAGGTGAGCTGCTGTGATCCCTGCTGGGGTTTCTCTCTCTCTGCCTTGCAGAGAGTCCGGTTTGGCCACTGCAGAAAGTTCTGGGGGTTAATGCTGCAACGCGCACTTGTAGCAATATGTTGTGTGGAAAAAGCTCTGGTATTTCAGGCTAGCAATTAGTGGGACTTGCTGTCCCCGACTCTTCCTTTACAGGCCCTGGAAGGAGACTGTATGTGAAGATGCTCTGAAGCACTTATATTCTGGAAAAAAGTAAAATATTAGGAAATTTTGAAGAAATAATGAAAAGGCCCATCTGACCTCTTTGTGCTTCTTGTGCTGCATGTGTTGGAATGGTGGGGTTTTATCTTTGTTTGTATGTATAAATGTATATACAGAAATGAATGTGCATAGATGCAAATAAGCGCTCTTGCAAGCACATACCAGGTTCCTTAGGAAGTTTAAACCTTTATTTTGAATGGCTTTTGTTTGAATCATTGTTTCCCAGCATATTTTACAAGCTGCAGTCTGCATTTTCATATGATCTCCTTTCAGCTAGAACTTGTGGAGTCTGGTTCAAAGTGAATTTCCAGATACAATAACTTTAGAGCTTGTTTAGTTCAGTCTACTGTAGTCTTCCTGTTTGAAAATGTGACAGAATCTATGATCTAATCATAGTATGTCAATGGCTAGTGGGCTACTAGTTCAGCCATGACATTTCTTATTTGCTTTCTCTCGTAAGATTGTGGGCATTTACTTTCATTACAGTCGTGAAGTTGCAGTAAAATGAAATCTCTGTCAAGTGTGATTGAATGTGCAGAGACAGAACTGTCCAAAACCAAAAAGGATAAAACATTGATTTTCTCCTTTAATTCTCTTTTCTCTTTTCTGAAAGAAAATGTGTTTCTCAGTGTGATCGGTTATGTGATGGTACAGCAAATGCAGTTCTTGGTCCAATTTTCAAGTGCATCCACAAGTAACATCACTGGTAACTGTGGTATGCAGCATCTCTGAAAACAGTACAAGCTCTCAAAAAAGAGGGTGTATATAGTATTTTACCTCAGTAAACCCTTGAAATGGCATAAACACATTGAAATATGCTGTCCCTTGTGTATTTTGTATTTGGAGGCATTCAGGAATCTTGGATTACCAAAAGCTAATATAATTTTTATAAATCTTCACACTTAAAGGTGCTTTAGATGGGATTTTTTATTTTTACTTTTAGAAGTGACAGTTATTGTCTTTGGATTTTTCCTAGCGTGTACACAGTAATGTGTATAGTGACTTACAAATATTTGAAATGTCATCTCTGAGGATTATATGTAACTATGTCATTCAAGCCTGCCCAAATTTCTTAAAGAAATTTTAGTTGTGGAATAATAACTGATGTTATTGAATATTTACAAGGACATCTACAAAACCATCTTTTTATTTGTTTCTAATTGTGAACATATATGATTTTCCTAGTTCTTAAGGCATGATTAAATTGTGTAGGAAATGAAGCTGACATTGACATGGAAACGTTTTATCTTGTGCACTGTGCTTAGTAAGTATTGACTGTTCAGATTTTTAAGCCAAAAGATCATTAATGAGCACACGCAGTGTTAATTCTGGACATTTCTGGACCCAGTCTTTTCTATACTATTGTTACTTCTTGGCCATAGTGTGTTGGAACTTCAGAAATCACCGAAGCCCAAACCTGCAGCACTTGCAAGCAGAGGGTGTTAGAGTACTGTGAGATAGAGAGGAAAGGGAGCAATAAATTTGTAGCTGTTGTGAATATAAATAAGAAAATTATCCCCAACATTTATCATGTCTGTCTGTGACATTAGGTGAAATTCCATCATGATGGATTTCAGTGAATTTCTTCATGATAAATGAATCTTAAGAAAGGCAAAACTAAGGAGAAATTTAGGATCTTGGGGAACAGCTTAAGGGAATTCAAATATTTCTCTTTTTTGAGAGACCAAGCAATGTAAAAGGAGTTATGAAGGTATTTGTGAAAAGAAGTGATGAGTAAGTGTAATGGATTTACCTGTCTGGTAGTTGGCTGTGAGGAGAGTCAGGGGGCTGCCTTGTGAGGGACACAGCCCCCCATTGACGACCCTTATCCCTAACTGTGTTTCTCAGAGTGGGGTGGGGACATAGAGGAGCTGGGAATGAAGGAATGAAGATGAGCCTAAGAAGATGGGGGGAAGGGGGAGAGGCCTTTTCTCTTTTGTTTCTCACTATCCAATTCTATTTTAATTGGCAATAAATTAAATTATTCTTCCACAAGTGTTTTTCCTGTGACCATAATTGGTCCGTGATCTCCCTGTTTTCATCTTGACCCATGACCATATCACCGTGTCCACTCACCATACTGCTGAAGGATGCTGAGTGAGAGAATGGCTTGGTGGGGGTCTGGCAGCCAGCCAAGGTCAATCCACCATGGCAAGAAATCACAGCAAGATTAACCTCCTTTGGAGAGGAGGATATCTTCTAGACCAGATGGAGGCAAGATTGTGAAAAGTGGTTGTGCATTATGTTGTTGGTTTTGTGGGTGAGGTGTTTTTTTGGGGGGATTTGGATTTTCTGTGGCTTTTTTGTTTGGGTTTTTGTTTTGGGGTTTTTTTCAGTTATAAATCAGGGATATTGTCTTATATTTGTCATTTTTAATTTGGTAGTTTGTGTAACATTGACTCGGAGAGTTTAGTTTTAGAGTTTCGATCTGTAAATTCAAATGGTTTTCATTACTTGTGATGTGTTTTGTCTATTTAAGTGATCCAGACTGCTTTGGATATTTCAACAAAAATGTATGAGGAACTGTGGCTAAAAATTTAGTAACTGAGCTTTCATTACTTATAGTTGAAGTCCATTACAGTAGGAACTTGGCTTTATCCCCACGCATCCCTCCTAAAAGGAAGATACAGGTTTAAGCTAGATGTAGTTGTAATAGAATATGTTGACATAGAAGAAATTGGAACTTCTTAGTTCACCATAAATGCAAACGTATTTCAACCTTCCTTCTTGCTAATGTGTACAACCAGTATGGTAAGTTACTTTCCCTTTAAGATTTTTGAAGATGCTTGAAATATTGGGTGCCAGTCCCTGTTTCCCCCCTTGTACCCCAGTCCTAAGTGCAAATACAGCATCAGTGAAAACAGGGTTATTTTTGTTATTCTTTCTAGTTTCCCTCAGTATATAAACACCTGTGTTCATTTTATCTAATGCAGGAGGCGTTAAAAGAAAACAACAAAAGAAGAGAAATGGAGGAGAAATCGAAGAGAGCCAAATTGGCAAAAGAAAAGGCTGAACGAGAGAAACTAGAGCGACAGAAGAAGAAGCAGCAGTTGATTGATATGAACAAAGGTAAGACATCGTTTTTAGTACAGAGATTTGTTAAAAGAAAAAGGAAGTAAGTAGTAAAAAACTGAAGGCTGTTGCTGATCAATATGAAAAATACTTGCTGTCTGTTGTGAAAGCTGAAAAAAGGTTAACTTTTTCAGAGAAAATTTTGTTTTGTTTTAGCCTACTTGATTGTGTAATTCCATATCTGCCATTTAATGTTTAATGTTCCTTTCAAGTTGTTTTGTTGTGAAATATTGGCTTGTTTTCATTTGCAGCAGTTAATTGATTTTTTTTCATATGGATTTACTTGCAAGAAGAAGTATTTTACTTGCTTTGTTGCTAATTTCATTCTGTAAACATCTCTATAATCAAGGTAGTGTGGCAATTAATGTCTTTCTTTTGGGGCTTGGAGGATCCATGTTATAATGGATGTTCTCCCAACAGTCCTATTAGGAGCTAGAAAATCTGGTTGAGCTTGGAGCTGAAGCAGAGGGTGGCATTTCAACATGGATAAAAACAATGTGTTGAGCTTGTCAGGTGTGAGAAGATTGTATTTTGCATGAGGCCACCCTAAGAGAGAGGAAGGTAAGAAAGCAGGAGGAATTGCATGGTTCTGATGATGATACTATGCAGATTTCCAGAGGCTGTAAAATACAGGCTTCATTCATGACCTCTTTGACTGCAGAAGGCAAGTAGGGTAAAACTGTACGTTGCATAGTGCCAGAGATATTTTTGAGGCTGCAGGTTTTTGTTCAATTTCCATGAGTTTGTGTTAATCTGTTAATCTGACCCAGCTATAAAAAAACTTGGAAGTAAACTTTTTATCCACTGAAGTGTCTTGAAATGTGTGTCCGGTGCATACTCCTAGAAAAATGCTGTTATGCTTTTTTATAATGATGAATGTTACGGAAGATGTGATGATGTATTAACTTTGTGTAAGAATGATGTTGCAGTAAACCATATGATTATGAAACATAGTGTGATGCAGAAGATTGATCAAATGGAGGTAAGTTCAGGAATATCACTTCAAGGGTTATTATTAATAATAACTTTCAAGGGTTTATATACAGCATCTGTAAAATCAGTTTATACTAAACCGGTCAGACTTAGTCATCCTATTAAATGTTGGAGTGTGGAGGTGAACACAGCCATGAAAAGACAAGGTTCTGGTCAGAATTTCCATCACTGATAATGTAGTAGTGCAATAATGTTGACAGGTATTAGTGATGATACCATTAGGCATCACGTATATTTAGAATGCTGTTATTTCTGGCGTATCAGTATACTTTCCTTCACTAGTGACAATGTATGACTTGTGCGTGGACAGCCAGCCATCAAGGAGTGCTCACCAGTTACTCTCCCTTTCCTGTTGGGCAGCCACATTTCTCTAGAACCTGCAGTTACACTTGTATCAATAAATCTTACAAATGCATCATCTATTTAAGCATTACGTTGTCAGGCTGAATCATATTTACAATTATTTCAGCAGGTAGTGCTATTTTATCTTCATTGATATGTGTATACAAGTGCCAGGACTTTGTGCTTTTCTCTGCTCAGTTTACTGTTTACAGTTTACTCAGCTACTATTTAAATTTGGTAAAAATCAGCAACCCATATGTAAATTTTAAAAAATAAAGTGGACAATGGTAGAAAAAACCCACTGTTTTNTGTTATTTCTAAAGTTATTTCCCATGGGCTGGTTTGGAGGGTTTCTGCAGTGATACTGCCTTGCTTTAAGTGGCGATGACACTGCATGGAATGTGCTGTAGTTGCTCACATTTTACTGAGCAGCTCTGTTGCTTTGTTAGATGACAAACTTAAATTCCTTATCGTATAAAGATTTTTCTAAAAATGTCAGTTTAACTGTAAACAAAATACAAAATTTAAATGGAGGGGGTTTGTGAAGTTAAGCACATGGAGATATCTAGTGGGACTTTTATAATACATTCTTTCAGCATCTGACTAATCTTTCTTTAATATCTGTCATCCGACAAAAAAGTCCTTTGTAATATGGACAGGTGCTTTTTTGTGAATGGGGTGAGAAGAACCTAAATGTTCCATCATCACCCTCCCTTCTACCAGTGTGCTTGAAGGCATACCAAGAGGTTAGTTGACCCCTTAAAACAGTGTAAGTTTCCATGTTTTGTTAGCTGTTGAAAACTATGAGAAGGCTACTTAGATACTGTTGTCAGTGAATCAGTCTGTATTTAAGGACTGAAGCTTCATCTTCATAAATCGCTTCAGGTCGGTCAGTGAGAGCATACCTGCTCCATTAATCCACTAATTTTTAAGCAGATGAGGAGTGGGCCATGCTCAGCAGTAACATAGATGCCTCAGTATACTGATAGCATTTTGCTTTTTATCATGACTTTTCCTATACAACTCTAAAGTTTAGTTTTGCATTGTATTCCTTTTTTACTGAAACTGCAGGTTTGTCATTAACTGTACGTGGCCAAATGCACTGAAACCACCATTTAAATGATTAATGTTTCTAAACCAATGACACAAAGTTAGTTTAATATTTCTAAAATAATTTTTCCGATTTTTAAAATATACTGAAATATCTATTTCTCATACTACAACTCTAGTTCTGTGACAAGAGGCGGGGGATAACTCTGTCCCCAGTGGATTCCACGATACCGATATTCAATTAACTGTTTTTTACAAGTAACTATTTTTTTCTTGATAAATCTACTTCTGTGTGCTCATTGCTGCTTATATAAATAGTTTGCAAATTTGTCTAAGTGAATGTGACACAGAAGACTTAGAGGAAGGAGACAGATGTCCTCTCAAGCTGTCATTTTGACAAGGTGATTTTCACCCAAAGGGTATTTTAACCTAATGCAGTTATTTCTCTAGCTGTATCTTCAAGAATAAAATTTTAACGCATTGCTACAGCCTCTCAGATCAGAGCAGTAGGGTTCCTTCATTTCCCAGCCTTTTATTGTGTAGCTCTATAATAAGTATTTTATTGCTGTTACCTGGTTAATAGCTGCAACTGTTGTTTGTGGCCACTAGAGAATCCAGATTATAATTAAATACTGCAATTAATTTCTATTTCTTGGTGCACAAGCAGAAAACTGCAGTGTGGCCAGAATTAACAACTGTCCTGTATAATTCCTCATTACAAAGTAACCTTAAAATTATCAAGATTTCAAAGATCAGGTTGCTGACTTTGGTGCTTTGTGGAGTGCCTACTATAATAGAGATGCCAGGTACATACTATGTATAAACTAATAGAAATCTCGCTAAACATTCCAAAATGTGTGAAGTAAAGATGAATGTGAAAATAAAGAAAAGCTCTCGACTCCATATAAACTTGGAAATGATTTACACTGGGCAGCATTGTACAAACTTGAATAATTCTAAAACTTGTCCACATTTCAAAATAANATGTACTATTAATTATATTTTAAGAAATCATAAATTAGGGTTGCTATCATATTTGCTGATTGTGATAAATTGTTTTTCCCAATACTTCGTTCTTTGCATTCTGAGTTTTAAAAATGAATTTATATTGATGTACTGTAATTTGAATACCACAATAGAAAACAAATTATCTATGTGGGAATCTTTTAAAAATTCTTGTGTGTTAGTGTACATCACTTTGTCACAAAGCCTCAGAGTTTTGATGGGTTTTAGATTGTTTTCTGTTATTTCTAAAGTTATTTCCCATGGGCTGGTTTGGAGGGTTTCTGCAGTGATACTGCCTTGCTTTAAGTGGCGATGACACTGCATGGAATGTGCTGTAGTTGCTCACATTTTACTGAGCAGCTCTGTTGCTTTGTTAGATGACAAACTTAAATTCCTTATCGTATAAAGATTTTTCTAAAAATGTCAGTTTAACTGTAAACAAAATACAAAATTTAAATGGAGGGGGTTTGTGAAGTTAAGCACATGGAGATATCTAGTGGGACTTTTATAATACATTCTTTCAGCATCTGACTAATCTTTCTTTAATATCTGTCATCCGACAAAAAAGTCCTTTGTAATATGGACAGGTGCTTTTTTGTGAATGGGGTGAGAAGAACCTAAATGTTCCATCATCACCCTCCCTTCTACCAGTGTGCTTGAAGGCATACCAAGAGGTTAGTTGACCCCTTAAAACAGTGTAAGTTTCCATGTTTTGTTAGCTGTTGAAAACTATGAGAAGGCTACTTAGATACTGTTGTCAGTGAATCAGTCTGTATTTAAGGACTGAAGCTTCATCTTCATAAATCGCTTCAGGTCGGTCAGTGAGAGCATACCTGCTCCATTAATCCACTAATTTTTAAGCAGATGAGGAGTGGGCCATGCTCAGCAGTAACATAGATGCCTCAGTATACTGATAGCATTTTGCTTTTTATCATGACTTTTCCTATACAACTCTAAAGTTTAGTTTTGCATTGTATTCCTTTTTTACTGAAACTGCAGGTTTGTCATTAACTGTACGTGGCCAAATGCACTGAAACCACCATTTAAATGATTAATGTTTCTAAACCAATGACACAAAGTTAGTTTAATATTTCTAAAATAATTTTTCCGATTTTTAAAATATACTGAAATATCTATTTCTCATACTACAACTCTAGTTCTGTGACAAGAGG
>VZTM01019345.1:0-10279 GCA_013400555.1 Jacana jacana
CTCAGGTTTTCCCATGCTTAATGAGCAGCATACTCTTTGATGAAAATACTGTGTACACAATGAAACAGCACATCGAAGAGGTGTAAATGAACTTGCTTCTGCAGTATTTTCAGTCAGAGCAGGTTTTAGAACTTCTAGGCAGTCCTGCAAAACCCTGCTGTGTCCCTAGAACGTAATTGGCTCCTGAGAGAAACAGCATATATTAGGCACAGTAAAGCAGTTTAAGAAGGTCTTTCAATAAGCTTTCTATAAATGCAACTCATTCATTTTTATATGAAGCATGCAGTTCCAGTGGGAGGGCTGTAAGAAAGAGTTGCCTAAACCCCTGCTCATTTTTATTTCCTATACCTACTATAGGTACAGTACTCAAGAACTTTGGACAAAAGAATACAAAAAGATCATCAAATATCCTTTTTTGCAGGGATATATAGTTATCTTCTAAATCACCATTCCTAAAAAAACACACTTTGAAGGATAGTTGTAACGCAAATATTTCCAAGCTATAGAAAAGATTATATTTTCAAGAATGACGACAGGTTGATCAGCTAGTAGTGTGCATGGGAGCATCCCTCCTGACTTCAGTGAGTTAATGTATCTAATGAGTTATGGATTTAAAGTTATTTTGCAGCTTTACAGTGGCTGGGTTTGTCCCTGACTTCCCAGCTGAAGGTACAAAAAGCCACAGAAAATACCAGCAGTTTGTTCATTCCTACTTCCCCCCCTCATTGTAACATTAAGCCTTCTCAGATAGCCCTATTTGCATGAAGCTGTCTAATTTACACTGTTTACCATACTGAAGTAAGTTTTTATTGACACTACTATAGCACAAGCATTTTTTTGTTACTATACCTCCTATTAGTCTAAGATAGAGAGCGCCAAATCTACAGTATGATATGCATAATATAGCACTTGATTTTGATGCTGAAGAGGTTCACCACACATTTTGGAAAACTGCCTTCTAGATTATTGAGGCATAAGTAAAAGCACTAACCAGATTAACTATTTGAAGAACAGTATTCAAGAAGAAGCTATAGAAAAAGCATTTGCCTTTTGGGGGGTTGGGAGGGGAAGAGTAAATACTACAGATCTATTTCCAGCTAATGTCTTTAGTTAAATTAGCAAAGCATTAACATCGGAAACATGGGTAAGTAGCAGAAAAATTAAGTTCTGGAATAACAGACCATTCTATCAGAATTAACTGAAAAGAAAATATTTTCTCAGGAAATAAACATATCACATCATGATAGTATGTTACCACTTCAAACAATACAGATGTTTCTGGAATGACAATTAGCACAGCTGTTTTTCTATTCAAATCACTGTCCTTTTCTGCAGCTATGCACACTGCAAGGGGTCAGAAGGGAACCCCTGGGGATCTGCTCTGCAGCTATTCTGCATTGTTTCAGTCTCATCCAGAAGCAGGAAATTCAGTCTCATCATAGTCCTTTGCTGTTTGAAAGGATCAACTTTCTTTGTGGGGGGAAAAAAATCTCTCTTGTTGAATAAGAACATCCATCATAGTTTAAAAAGAATTTCAGGAATGACAGGTACCTTATTTAGATAAGGTGACACATTACTGCTTCCTTTTTCCTTCTTTTTCTTATACAGTAAGATCTATATGGAGACTAAATTACTCTATCACACCAAGTAAGTGTCAAAGTCAAGCTCCATTTTCTGAATTTCCTATTCTATATCCCCTTGAATTCCTCATCTAGCTGTTTGAAGGACATCTGAAGTGGATTTCTGGTTCCACTGCTCTTAACATCAAATATTTCTGTTGGCTACGCTGAGTGATAAAGGTTACTGAAATCCTTTTTCCTAAGAGAAGGTTACTGGCAGGCCCCATATTGGTACTTAATTGCTGTTATTGGTTGTTAAGAATAGGGATTTTGAAAAAAAAGAAAAATAGGGAGCAGCTATAAATATTACTGATTTAAAATACTTTTCACATGCCTTCCAGATTGTTTTAAATTATTTTCTTTAAAACTGAAAAAGATTAATTCACTGAAGAGAAATTAAGATTTCTTTGAAGCTATTATTGCCGTGTGTCAGAGCGTGACAATCCTTTCTTTGAGCACTGACCAGTGCACTGTGAAGCAGGGAGCACATGTGCCTCGGCCATGGGCTTTAGTCACAAAGTAGGACAAATGCGGCACTAGCTACAGGACTTCTTCATTCTCAAATCTGACAGATAGTTATAATTTTTCTATTTTAATAGCTATTTTGCAGAAGAACTCATAAATGTGACATAGATGGGCAGTGCTGGAAACCGCACTAAGGGGTACTTTTTCCAATTCCAAGAACACAAAATGTTAAATTGGGCAAGTTACAGGGCATACATCCTCACGTATGGAAAAGCTGAGAATTAAATGTATCCTGGTGGAAAAGACTGCCTTACCTGACAGAACCTCACAGACACTGTGATTGAGATCCTCTGTGCAACTTGACCCTTATTTACTGTAATAAGTATTAGTACGTGACTCATTATGTTTGAAAATCAAACCAAGAAAAGCAAAGTGAAATTAACTTTACTAGGAAAACTACCAAAAATGGATCCATCATATATGCATTCATAAATATATGAAGTTACATTCATTACACCACTACTAAAAGCAAAGTCATTGCTCTATACGAAGGGCAGATTGATAGAAAAATACATCTGTCAATGTATCTTCAATACATTGAAGCTTTGATAAAAGAATCACCAAGGATTCTTGAAGGTAATTTATGGAGGATGGCTAGGGGTGGGGAGAAGACTATGAATTAAATATTACCTCAAACAAGGATTTATCTGCAGACTAAGCAAACCTCTGATAGTGCGCTTTGAGAAGCACAGAGCTTAGAGAATTACCACACTGATATAAAGTCCCTGATTCCCTACGAGTGAAGTCCACAGCACATTCTCTTTTCACTTCAGCAAACCTACATGAAAGTCTTCAGAGCTATGAAAAATACTTCTCAATGGTCCTCTGGTGCTTTCCACAAAAATCCTTCATACATGTTGTAGGAATAATTCCTTTCATCTGATTACAATTTACTCACAGGACAAAAATCAATTTTTATTAATACTGTGCAAATGGGCACATGGACTGGAAAGGAGATAACACAGATTCATGAAAGATCCAGGTAACCAGAAGCAGGAGAAATATTTGGATGAAAAATAAAGGCACCTCATGTCATTGACAGTGCCTAAAATACAGAAGCAGGCAGGTCAGTCACACTGAATGCACACACCATTATGAATAAGGAACAGATACTCATCATGTACAGGGTGAAAACCTATGTGGATCCCAAAAGCTAGACTGACAGAGAGTGGAAGCCAGCAAATTTTGGAGAAGGAAAGATGAGGTACCTGAGTAACAATTTCAGCTGTTGAATGAAACCGACTTGTAATAAAGAATCTGATGGCCTGAGCAAGTCTGTAAGAGCTTAGGAGATGAGCAGAGGCAGGCATCTGTTTCATTTTCTGGCTGTCAAAATGATTTTCTCATCTACCTGTTGTGACCATCCTGCATCAATGTAACCTGCAAGGATGAGCAATACAAACATGAATATCTAAGCACTGGGGATGAGGATACATTTGAAGTTGTATTTAAACAGAAGGAAAGGGAACCAGGCATGAGTCTTCTGTATCTGCTGCAAGTATCTGCATGCATTTTTGTCTGCTCACGTGTGCACTTCAGGCTTTACTGGAACAGATCCTAAAGCAGCCAGCATCCCCCTTGGCATTACTTAGTTTCTTTTTTCTTCACCTACAAAATTAATAACACATGGCATGTCTGAGGCTTGCTGAGCCTTTGGCCAAAGTGGGATGCACTGGGCAGGTGAAGAGTACAATTACAGTCTGTGGGCAAGACTGAAAGAACTGGGAAAGATGATAGCCAGCAGCAGGCAGAATCAAAAGGGTTAAACTTTATAGAAAAAGATTAGAAGGATATCAGTGGGTATAGAAGCACAGACTTTTCTTGGGAAGCCTTTAGTGCAATTATAGCTGACAGTTAACACCCCTACTCAGTCAGACAACCTACAGTAATTTCACTAGCTGCCCCCACCTCTGGCAGAATAAAAGAGGGAAATATAGGAAGAGGCAGTGAATTATTCCTGCACCTTGTTTCTGCTGGCCTTTCCTTGCACAGTTTATCATCAGTCCTAACAGAGAAAGAGAGGCTGCTGGAAGAATCCTAATTCCAACAAATATTTCAAATTATTTAAAAAAATAAGTTTAATTCCTGTTGTCCTTCATCTTTCCTAACTAGAAAGCTTTGAGGGCTGTCTTCAGGACAACTCTAAAATCAACTCTGTAAGATTTTTCTGTAAATGACCTTTCTATAAGCCCTACTCAAGAGCTGAGAGAGGCAATAAACGGTTAAGGAGCTTATTTTACAGGGCACATTTTATTTTTCACTCCCTGGAAATACTCACCATTAAAATGTTTTAGCTGAGATTTTCAAAGCAGTGTGGGCAAATCCTCTGCACTTCTCACATTAATTAACAGCAAGTGTGTGGGTAATTCCCTGTAGTACTTTGATAATGTCAGCTGCTTTTTTTTTTTTTTTAATCCATTTAGCATATCCTTGCAGTATACGATGGGAGAAATGTGTATAGTGGTTCTACACTGTACCTAAAAAAACCCTGAAGTTTTGTTCTGACCTGATGAGCCTGTCATCTGTTTTGACAGAGAGAATTTGGTCAGCTATTTTGGCCAGATCCAGAAACATAAAATAAATGCGCTCCTTCATGATAGAGACCCGAGCCTAATCAAGTATCTCCTCTAAATAATATTTTTCTGCTTAGAGGGCTTGGGGGAAGGGCGGGAGAATAAACCTTTCTGTTTACTCTTAGCTTTTGAAAAATCCACTGGGAGGGACTGCACAATTAACATATTAATGAAGGCTGGCCTCAGATGCAATGCCTGAAAGCAATTATGGGGAAATTAAGAATATAAATGCAACATAAAAAACTTATGCCTGTTTCGGACAGAAGGAACATGAGACATTGAGCACCGGAACAGGGATACCTCAGTTTTTTTTTCTTGTCCTAGGGGAAGGAATGACATTTTACTCTGGTTGGATAACGCAGCATTTCTATTGCTCACCTTATCAACTTCAAAAGACCAATAACACCATGATACTCATGCTAGTTTGCTGAGATGGATGGTGGAGTTCAGATAAACCCTAGAAGTACGAAAAGCCTAAAGGTCTCTACTCAGCTGAAGTAGAGGAAACACATAATTTTCACCACATTGATCTCTGTACATTAACATGGTTGAGTTGAATCTTCTGGTCATCATTTTTCTGTGGGGTTTTCTTGGTGGATACAAGTCACAAACAGTAATGACTATTTGCATTAAGTCTTAAATGCATTAATAGCGATGAAACTTGAACTGGCTTTATAGAAAATCAAATAGAAGCGGATGTAAACTCCAGCACAAGAGGCTGCAATTTTCTTCTCCTCATTAGCACTAGGTGAGGGCTACAGAAGAGCAGGCTTTCTATCCATGGCTGATTTTGTTGTACTCTTCTAAGTTACAGTCCAGTCAGACCAAAAACTAACATGTGCTAAATTCCCTAGGCCCTGCAACTACTTAGTGATATTGATGTTCCTGTCAGCTTTCATGACCAGAACAAAGATGACAATTTCACTGAGGAGCAACAGGAAACACTGTTCTTGGGATCAGGCAGCAGAAGACTGACCAAAGTCTGAAGCCCTGGCAGCTCCCTGCATCCGTGCCCCGTAGGACAACCTGTCAGGAATCCAGGCACTCTTTACCTGGCACCCTGCTCTGGGCTTGGCAAGCACTTTAACCAGGGGCGCTATGAATGAAACATCTGGGGCTCAGAAAAAGGGCATTTTTATATGAAAATTCTCTTTTTTTCTTTCTGTTTGTTGTTGTTGTTGTTGTTTTTTAATTATTTTTTTTTCATGAAAATATTCAGCCTGCTCTATTATCAAAAGCCTTTACAACTAAAGAAAAAGCCAAATAACCAGAAAAACCTGGAGGCAGGGAAAGCACATTTTTGAATGCTTAGACTTCTCTCCAGGAAATTTCAACACACATGAATGAAACCCATCAAACAATGCCCCAAGAGTCACATTATTAGAAAGCAAAAGGAGTTGAAAGCTATTTCCTCACTCCAGAAAAATAAAAGAAGTTAGTATGAAATGAACTGGCTTAATTATTAAACAAATCACTAATATTTACATGACCAAATATGGAACACTTATGTATTATTACTGGTTTCTGCTGAATATGTGAAGTAGCAAGCTTCAAAAACCTTATTCCTTGATATCAAGTCTTAGAAAACTCACCAAAACCCCAAGCTTCTAGATTTATGTTTTATTTATTCCTTTTAAATTCCTATGAACTAAACTATCTTAAAGGCCAGGTAAATGTGGTATCTTTTGTCCCTTAATATATTTTGCCAAGCCTAAAGCTACAAACCCAGAAATTTCTTTGCTGAGCTTTGATCACTTCAGCACTATTCCTCAAATGAGCCTTTGGAAAATCATGTGTGGTCATCTGTGGAACCCATTCCCAGCATACACTCCTGGTCAGCCCCAAGCCTGCTTGTTAATAAACGCTCCCTTGGTTCCAACAACTTTGTATCTTATTACATTTAAGAAAAGACAACACTTCTAGCATCCATCTCTGCCAGCAGAGGCTCAAAGTTTTCATTGCCAGAACATCCCTGCCTACAATTTTCCATTCAGAGGGAAAACCTGACTTTCAACTACACCTGTTCTTGACACTAGCAAGTCAAATGCATTCTTTTCTATGCAGGGTCACTGAGGTGTCCTCTTTTAACTTACTACACACTTTTTTGTCAGTGGAAGTTTCAGCATTCCTCTTCCTACAGCCATACAGCCCGTGAATCAGAATTACCAACAGGGCCTCTGCTCCCTACTGGTTTGTTCAAAGATGTGAATAGCCACGAAAAAAACCCTGACGATGAAGTAATTTTGTATGTAACTGTAATACAACCTCCTACTGGATGGCTGCTGGGATGCCTGGCAGTGCAACATCAAGGAGCCATAGCATATATCTAGCTTTAAGATCCATTTGTAGACAGCTCAGTCAAAAATCTTGTTACCTCTGGCAGATTGCAGAACTGTTTGATTTATTTGTTCAGAATTAATGGCAGATACTGCATGTACCTCTTTAATACAGAGAAAGATACAGCTAGACAGTAGAGAGGAAGGCTGCCTGTTTACCTTGGACACTCTGGGTCAGGCAGTGATTTCCAGAGGGAAAAGAGACTTTGGCTCTCCTGAGAGCAGCACAGGAACACTGTGGGAAAAGCCAGGCAGGGATAAGCCAAGTAACCTTCAGTGACAGTGTAGAAAACCAGAAATACGACAAAACATTCCCAAGAAACAACGGGAAAACACTTTCTCAGCATCCAGGAAACTGTAAACTTCCCTGAAGGTGAAACAACATGCAGCTTGAATAACTTTGTCTCAGACTTCTGAGGAACCAGTTGTTAGAAAATGTGTAGAAATGAACCACAAAAAATCAGGTGAAAGATAAAACTTCAGACAGAGATTACATTATTGAGATGGGGATAGATTGCAGTTCAAGACAGAAAAACACTAATATGAAAAATTATAAAGTCCTACAGAAAAATCAGCTGAAGGATTGCAATTCGTTGATGCTGAAGATCAACCCCTTGCAGAGAGTCATGGAGATTGACCACTTCTTGCCTGACAACTGCATGTCAACAAAGACATCAAATGTGGTGAGCAAATTAATGCCCACCTACTAGCTGCACATTGGATATATTCACCAATAAATGTTTCTTTTGTAATTTTAACTGCTACTTTGCTTACCTTTGTTGATGGCAAAAGTTGCCAGAAGTGATTCAGGCCTTAGAAAGTTGCTTGGCTAGAAAACAGAGCTAGAGGAAAGGACTTGACTAGCTATTACAGTAAGGAGAGAACATGCTAATTTTTAAGATTTAATCTGCAAAGAATATATATTTTCTCTATTTAATTACCTTCTTTTAGTTATATTGTTCAATTTATTATTTTTCTTTTTTTTGTCTACTAAAACTTAGTTTTATTAATTGGAGGCATTTAATATCTTTTGGTTTGCTCCCTTCAAGAAAAGGAAAGTGGAGTAATTTTACCTCAGGGCTCTGATAACCTGAAGTTTCTGTTGCACATCCACAAAGCGTTTGCTTTTTCTGGTCCCTCTCCCCCCTTGTACTTGAGTATAAGGACTTAATAATTTTCACAGATCTGTTGCTGATTCATCTTGTGATCAACACACAACTAAAAGAANCTCTATTGACTTGTATGTGCACAGGCAAAAATGCCATGTGAAATTCTGTGCATTGGGAGAGCAGGATTAGAGCTGTAAATTTTTCACATTGAAAATGCTCCTACATGTTAAATATATGACTGGAATTGTGAAAGAAAACCAAGAATACATTTGCAATAGTAGATATAAAATATTTTTATAAATCAAGGAGAAAAATGGAAATAACCTTAGCAAACAGGAATATACAATGTTTGTGTACAAGGCATTGTGTGCTGAGGCTTTGGAGCTGTGAAAAAGGTATTTTGAAATTTTCTACAATCGTGAACCATAATTGGGCATTATGAGTTACTAGTATCAGCCAACAAGGTTTCTATTCTCTTTTTTACATGTGGTAGAAATAAACAATTGCATGATTTGTTAACAATTTAGGAACAGTAGGTAAGTAATTATGTCTCAGCAGCCTATTGATTCACCCTTTGGGGACATACAGAGACAACTTTAGGCCTGGCATATGTCAGAATGAGATTTCAGAAGATGGTGCCTGAGCTTCTTTTTCAGAGAAATCCAAGGACATGTGACAGAACACAACCCTCACTGTGCCTTTTTATGTCATCTCCCTTGTGTCAACAATAGGTTCACACAGTAACAGAGCCCAGGGAAAATGCACCATATAACTGAGTCAGTTACTGTGGAACTGCCCCTTAAGTTGTGAATGGACAGTATATGAACGTAAATAATAGTCCTCTACTTTAGGTACCTTGACTGTGTATGTAAAACTGATGCTTTAAAACCACTTCCTCAACCTCATGTAATCTCCTCTCTTTCTCCTGATGCAGCACAATCCTATAGGGACAACACCCTGACAATGAGACTTTATACAGGGATGCATGTCTCATCTCCTATGCAGAAAAATCTTATTTCTGAAAAAGTTGGAAGAAAAGTTATGAAAAAAAACCACAAACCACTGTCAATCTTTCTTCTAAAATTACATTAAAACATTTGAAATGCCACCAATGCAGAAATACTGGATGACAAAAGACAATGCTGTGAGTAACCCTGATCCTATCAAGTCTTAAGCCAATGTGGTGTTTGGGAAATCATGTTTATCTGAAGCACTGCCAGTCATAAGAGTTGTCATAAGAGATGGGGAGATGGGACATTCAAGGGATGGTCCCAAGAGCTCTGGAACTGTCAGACAGAGACCCTTTGGACTTTGGAGTCCCCTGTAGCTCTCTGGGCCTGAATGTCCCTCAGCTTCCAAAAGAAATCTGTTCCCTGTATTGTGTAGTGAAATAAAAAGTAAAATTAAAAAGTCATCTCTCTCTAAATATAATCTTGCATTTGAAGTTGCAAACTACTACAGCACACAAATACAGGTTTATGCAAACTAGTAATTTTTGGTAGCAGTAAACATAATTATTACAGAGAATTGCCTCACTGAGGTTATCACTTTCTTAACCCTGCACATTTTTCCTCCAGCACAAATCTTTGAGAGGGTAAATGATGTCAGAGGTATTTGCGGTAAAATAAAAAAATTAAGAGTGATACCTATACTACAGTATTGGATGAAACAAAGACCCAATTGATTTCAATGTGATTTATGTCCAAAATTGATTATGAGATTAGAGTTACTATCTAGTATTTTAAACCTGTACTTCAGAAGCCACAGAACATGAAAAATATTCCAGTAAACTTGAATGTTATGTGTCTTCTCCAGGGCAGTTGTTCACTGAAATGTTGATCATTGACATTAAAAGAAAAGGTGACAAAAGTATCTCAGCTCAAGGTAGAGAATCGGACACGTATTTAAAGTGTTTTTTTGCATCCTCAACTTTTATATCCAAATGACTGCATTGTTTTATATATGGCCTGGATGAAATTATTTCATATTTGTATATGTAACATCATTTTCAACTGGTAGAAGTACCTTCAATAGAAAAATACGAAGAAAACACAAAGGGATGTTGATGGAAAAGGTGATTGCATGAATCACAGCCTTCATGAGAAAGGTGAAGAGAT
>VZTM01019350.1:0-16936 GCA_013400555.1 Jacana jacana
TTTGCAGCTTCATTTAGTAAAAATTTGGATGATCCTGTTTGGAAGTGCTTTAAGGGCTACAGAAAAAGTGTTACAGTGATGATTCTCAGTTCTAAAGAGAGATTTCAAATTTTTTTTTTTTCATTTTAAATAAACTTTTAAATGTTTCGTAAAGTGAAGCGTGGGATGTCTAGTTCAACAGCAGAACAGCATTCTGCAAAGCAGGACGTTCTCCTCCTTAGCACTGAGAGTCTGTTTTTTAGTTTCTATGCCATGAGATAGGGTATTGTTGACTTGCTACCGTATGAGCTCTCTCTTGCTTCAGTTTATTTATTCCCTTCCCCAATAGCAAGAAGACAGTTCATTCCTTCTAGAATGCAGAACATCTCATTCCTAATTACTTAAGCTCTTTTTTTCCCCCGCTTGCATTCCAGATGCTCACAGATGACAGTTTTGCTATGCTATCAGGCATATTTGTTAATAAGAAAGTAACTTAAGTAGTTAACATAACAAAAGTTGATTTGACCTGCTGATATGCATTTTTGCAGAATAAACAAAGCCTGTTATCTGAGATTTATTTATAAGGATCTGCTGAAGTGATCTGAGAACCCCCCTTGTTTGCCTGTCCTGCCCTAGACCTCAGCACATAATCTCACTGTACTGCTGCCCTTCTGACATCTGATTGCCCTTTCTATCAGCATCCATCCAAAAGCATATTTGTCTAAAAAGGAAACAATTAAATTGCAATCTCATATAGAAAACCTTTACTTTTCAAAGAAAACATACTGAATAAGTCACGAAGTTGTACATGACGAGGAGCCCTAGCTAAATCAGAACCATAAGTCGTTAGGCCAGATTCAGTTCCTGCCAAAGTAGACACTGAGTCACTGATCTCAATGACATTTTGTCTGTTTGTATTAGTAATATTATATGAAATCAGTTTTTATTTGTTTTTCTGTTAAATCTTTTAGTAAGACTATATTATAATGTATGCAAGAGGATGTTATTAGCATGCAACATAAATAACAATTATGATTGGTAAGTGTACACTCAAAGATTTCAAATATGAAATGATCTACTGGGCTGAAATGACTGAATTCTGTGAAATTCACTTTAAGCAATGTTACTCTCATCAAATACTTGTATATCTTATTTTGTGACAATCTGAAGAGTTGCATTGTAGCGTTTTTTCAAGGACAGCAAGACATTACTGTCAAAGTGCACAGTACTGCTCAGAAGGAGCAGCTCTGCAGCTTTCCGTATTTGCGCATCCTTTTCCATTTGTGGATCTCCAAACGGTCCCACCTGGGAAACGCCTTGTTTCCTTCACGCTGAGCACTCTACCCTGATTTAGGCATGAGTGACAGGCTGTATGCTTTTGGACCACAATTTGAGCACTGTGTTTTCCTTTACCTGTGGCTGCAAACAAATTTTAAAAAAGCTAGAAATAATTCATAGCTATGATTGAGTTAGACACTTCAATATAAGGTTGATTGGGAAGCAGTCTGTGTGTCTTACTGTCAAAGCCCTTCAGGCTGGTGAATTCACAAAAGGCAATTTTCTGTCATTGTAACTTTCTTCTGGAGTAAAGAGTTAAAAGTCATTGTAACTTTCTTCTGGAGCAACCAGGTAAATATGCAAAATGGTGCTTTGAGAGTGAAGGTGCAAACCCCGCTTTGACTATGTGGCCATGCTAATGGACATCAGTGAAGGATAAGAGCCAAATTCCTACATTGCAGTTGGTGTAAAGTGAAAAAGTCTTTTTGTGTATTTTGTTTTAGCTTCAACTTGATAGTCAGTTGTCACAGATTATAGCTGTTGATTATATGCTATAGATTAAAGGTTGATTATATCAGATGTAATTTTACCATGAAGAACAATGTATGTTTAAGGTACTAATTGCTATTAACATTTGGTTTAATTAAATCATGTACCCTATATATATAGCTAACAATGGGGCAGTTTCTTCCTTGGTTTGCTATTAAAAAATGAAGATGTTTGCAATTTGACCTTTGAAAGAAGCTGGATGGCCACTGGTGAGGTTATCAACTCTGACTTGTGTTTCCAACCAAACTACTGAATCTGCAGCATAAAATGAGGAGTGAGTCAGCTCACGGCTCTTCCTGACAACCCACATCCTTGACAGTAGCAAGGTGAAAGCTGGTGTGGACAGATTTTACTGCTATAGTTTTTGGCAAATACCTTTTTTTATCAGTGAACTTCTGAACATAATTCCTACCTGAGAGAACTTGAAACAGTGTATTTTTGTCATTAATTGAATTTCCCACAGCTACTGTTTAAGATAGAAATGACTGAAATGACATTTCAGGAGATCTGGTGTGTCAGTGACATTTCCCTGGGTACCACTTCTCTGCAGGTGGAACTCCCAAGAATTATTAAAGCTCCATTACTGATGTGGCTGGCTAAATCCCAGCCCAACCTGATTTTGTTATGTCTCTAAGTATCTAGGCTCGAATGCTTGTGGATTTACAGTTTGAGAGCAACTTGCGCAATTTCTAACTGCTAACAAGACTTTCTCTGGTTAGTCAGTTTTATGTCAGTGAAAAGGGGTTAACTGGTTCATTTCCAAGCCTGCAGAGCTAATGGACTCATAAGCTGTTACCTGCTAATGGTGGGATTGCAACTTGCTCGCTTAATACCTTTTTTTTGTTCAGTTTAAGACAAAAAAAGTGTGCTGTCTTTGGTGGCTGAGAACTAGGCAAGTGTTTGTGTCAAAGGGAGGATGCCACTATGGCTCATGACTTCACAGGGCAGTGCCACGTGATGCCACATGATAAATTTTGGCTTTTAGCAGTATTGGTTTTGAAATATATATAGACTGAGAAAGGCCTATGTGCATGGAGTTTATTGTATAGTTATGAAGGGAAAAGAGATTGTTACAGGTTGGTCTGACAATTAAAATCACAAAAACCACTGTAAATGCCTTCCTATTTGATATTCAAAGATAAAGGAGACTCAACTAAGTGTATTCTAAAAAATTGGTCTTAGCAATGAGGTTAATATTTTCCCCAGTTCTCTGACAATTTAACAGAGATTTTACTGTGTTATGTTAACAACATCATTGGAATATATATTTGCATCTGTCACATTTACTTAATATTCTGCTACATTCATACTGATTTTTTGTACAGAATGAGCTCTCTTACTGCTTGCATGTCTTTGGCAGCCAAGTCCTTACTTAGGAAAAAAAAAAAGTTTGCAGTGTTCTGACCAGTTAAATGTCCCTACAAATAGAAATGCATTTTGCTAGTGATACCTTCTACAAAACAATACTAAAATATTGGTGTAGTACATAAGCCTTTTACCACCCTTGAAAACCCAGCTTGAACCTTGAGCTAGTCATTTACATGATGTTTCCTTGGGATTACCTACATTCTTGTCCACTTTGACCTTGTAATTTTGCTCACAGTTGGAAATGTAATGCAGAGTGACTAAGATAATGTTGTTTACACAGACTTTAAGTGGAGTGACATTATAGTCAAGCAAGTGTCACATCACCCAAAGTGAAGGAAGACTTAATTACCATAATCCTGTGAATACTAAAATTCCTTAGCCATGTGTAGCATAATAATGTAATGTTCTGCATGCTACATTTAATAACCTGGAGATACTGTATTAACTACCAGGGACCTTTTAGTTATCTTAAACTAAAAGCAAACAAATTTAGAGCAGCTCAGGAGAAATTCTGTGGTCAGTGTAGATCCTTGGTGCGTTACATTGCTAAGTGTACCATCTTTCTTTAAATGTATAGTTTCACAGGTAAAACAAAACTCAAGTGACGGTACCGGCATCTCTGATCTAATGGATATGGTCTAGCCAAAGGATTTCTGCAAGTGACAAATGCTAAAGCTCATTAAATAACAGGAATGATAGGAATGAGATGGTAATAAAAACATACTGTGTCATGGCAAGCATACCTTTAGTGGAGAAGAGTGTTAAATACTGCAAGGCTGGAACTATCTGTTCCTTAAATTTTCAAATGATCATATCTTTTTGCCAATACTCAGTGCACTAGCACTCAACCAGAACAAGAAGCGAGACCATGAGGGAGTATATATAATCATAAAAGGCAAATTATCATGCTTCACAAAGAACTAAAGTATTTGTCACATTCTCTTCTGAGCACTATGCAATCATTTTATAAAAAGAGTGATTATTCTTACTATATGTTGGTTTTATTTCAGTAACACTAAGTAGTAGCGCACAGCCTGCTGCACGTCTTGCATTTGTCCTAAGAGTCAGACTACTCAGCAGCTGCAAGAATGCTGTTTAGGCAAAACCAGGGTACAGTCGATACCTGTATTCTCTTCTACTACTTGAGAGCTGAGAGTGTTCTCTGGATCCTGCCTGTCCTGTCCTCTGGGCTCTGCACTTTGTGGTCAGTTGCCAGCAGTGATAGAGGTATTCAAAAGCACAAATGAATTAATCCAATGTGATTTACTATTGTTTGAAAGAGGAGCTTTGAATTAGCATCTTAAAGAGAGTAGGAGATAGAACAGTCTCAAGATTGAGGGGGATTTTGTGTTTTCATGTTTAAAAAACCCAACTATTAGTACCTAGTTCAAGTTTAGTGTCTCAGTTTTGGTTCTCTGTGGACTGGAAAACAATACAAATTTAGAAGAAAATGTGATAAAGCTAGACGTCAAAGAAGTATGCGCTGCTAATGTATGAGACTAGTGTACAAACAAGCAGAAGCACTTGTGTAGTCAATCAGTAGCTGGTATTGGCTTGCACTGGTACAAAAAAGCTTGTGCTCTGATTTTCCCTTTAGAGCAGTGTGTAACATTGGTCCAGTTGCCTTCAATGGAATTGTTCTTACTTGTAATGAGGTGATGGGAAAGGAGGCAGGCTGTATATTTGTAAGAAAGCTTAAAAACGGATGTCATTAACATGCTTTAAAGTCCCTTCCAACCCAAATTCTATGATTAAGGATGTTCTGTGGAAGGATGCTAACTAGCATTGCATGGCCTATGTTAAGGTTTTTGCTGTATTACAGCAGCCTATGAAAGATGTTACTTAAAAGTGATCTCTTCCCAGGAATTAAGAAACTGGAAAGAAGACAAGATCCTTTTCTGCTGGAATCACCTGCGGCTCTCCAGGAGGATGTCTGTTTTTGAAGCAGCACAAAGTGCTCCAGAAGGAGTACAGGTTGTGTACACTTGGGTGTGTAGCACGTCATGCTCCCTCCTTGCTGAAGCCCCAACCCGTCCTTCCCAGTTAGCATGTGCTGCCCCTTTAGTCTTGTGCCCCTAATTGCCCCTGGCCTATGAAAACCAGTGTCGGAAGTTCAATCTCCAATAAATACTTTTGTGGTAATTCTGAGTATCAAATCCTCTGTGTCTTAGATATATACCTCCAGGAAAAATAAAAGTTTTGAAGAATAAAATGAATATAGCAAAACTGGAACTGTTAGCAGTCATTCTGACACAGAGAGGTTCTCTGCTCACTCAGGTGCTAGTAGTCATACACATGGTGTGTAGTTTCCAAGCATTTTGTATGTTTAAAACAGAGTGCTAAATCTATGATCAGGGAAAATAATGTAGACTTGCTGTTTCTCAGATTGCTTTTGTAAAATGATTGCCAGAGGTCTCTCCTTGCCCTATAGTATCCACTTGGGGTATTGGGAGCTAAATAATGGAAGACAAACCAGATGCAAATCACAGAGAATGTACATTATATATAAGAAAAGTGACTTTTTGTTACAGTTTTTTTTATTTGTAAAAACAAACTTCCCCTGTTAGCAGCGGTTGCCTCGGCTGCGCTGTGTGCTGATTTATGCATCCGAGCACACTCTGCTGGCTCTGTTGGTAGAGTAGGATGATTTGGGGCCGCCACTTGAATAACTGAAATGGGACTAAAAAGCTGTGAAAGCAGAAGCAGCATTTCATTAAAAACCACCTTTGCGTAAAACCTCCTATTGCAGCCTGTGCGGGTGCTCCTGCTCAGCGGCTGCTCCTGCGCAGATTAGTTTCCATCGCTTCAAGCTGACCAGATTTCCCTTTGGAATGGGGGCGTCAGAGCCGTAACCTTGACACTGCGGTGCTGCAGAAACCCCGCTGCAGGGCCGGGGAGCTGGTGCTGGTGAGCACAGAGCACCTGTGAGCACAGACTGCGGGGCTGGATGGAGGCCCCAGGAGTGCCGGGGCTGCAGCTGCCGGGCTCAGCAGCAGTTGGAAGCGCTCCCTCGCTCCCATTCGCCAAGCCCCCCGAGACCCACTAAAGGGTTTTAACTTTCTTTGGATGTATAATTTTTGTTGATTAACAGGAGTTCTGGGAAGCAGCCCTTTTGTAAAACTGATGACAGGGAGGAGCTGCCTGGGGCAGAGGCTGTCAAACGATCTCCTTTGTGACTGCGATAGTGCAAATATTACCAAGGAACCAAAAATCCCTTCCTGCTCCCCGGGGGTGGCACTGCTCGAATGTGAAACTCATCGTACTGCCAGAGATGAATCTTACAGGTTCTGTGTTTTTTTGCCATTTCAAATTACAGAGCATTTGGGAATATGCAAACTTTACAATATCATTCTTTGGAGCAAAAAGGTCAGAGAATATTCCTGGTGTTAGGATGCTGGATCTTGGCTTTTCTCATTGCTGACTGCCTTAAAGAGGTTTTTTTTTCCTAAATGTTCAAGTAATTAACTGCTGTTGTAGCTGAGAGCATTTTGGGTTGAACATGTTTTGGTTTTCCTCCTAGAGATTGGACACCCTCTCCTGCATTGTAACAGGATGCAGAGGGTGTAAAAGGGTTTTTCCAAGACATCCACATCCATAAAGGCTGGTCACAAAAATCTGGTAGAACAGTCTGAGTGGCAGGTACTTGGGATGAGATAAACGCTGTCTTGAAACACACATGTTTGAAGTTCGGTTTGGATAAAATCTGGTCATATTCCTTAAATGAAAGAGTAGATGCTTGACAAGAGGGGCAGTGTCAGTGGCCAGTGGAGTGTCATTACTTGTGCCCATTTTGCAGAGGAAATACACAGCGTTTTTGTCTCAAATACTGCACAGGACAATACAAATGTTCTACTAGAAAACTAAATAAGATTTTCCATCATTTATCTTCCATTCCTGTAAAAAAACCTCCCAATCACTTAAAAAGAAATATATTTGAAAATCAGGGGATAAAACTATGTAATGTATTTATTGTCTGCTGTGCTGGGAGGGGAGCACAGAGGTCCTGGGGGCAAAGCCCGGAGTTGGGGTGGGGAGGGCAGTGCTGGCTGCCCTGCCTATGCTTGGCTTAGCGGAGGGGCAACCACCCTTGCCGGCTCCTGCAACTGCAAAACTAATTAGTGAAATTAAGTTGAAAATGCTGTAAACAAGTGAAGTTGTTATTCATTCTGTGCGGCACTACAAATGTGGGAGGACATGTTAAATGATAAATTAGGCATGAACTGCTTTAATCTGTAAGCTGAACATGCTAGCGACGGGCCTGCATTTGTAATTAGTATTGGGGGCCACAGGAGAGTGGTGCCTCTTTTAAAACAGTGACAAGGAATTGATCAGTTTAGGTTGCTGTGGCAACCAGGAGCCCTCCATCGCTTTCCCTGCATTCTCCTATTATGCCTTCCCTGCGTTTAGAAATATATTTATGAACTGTAAAGATAAACTACTCAATAATGCAAAAGAGGCTACGATGCTCAAATGCCAAACTGACGGGGGCCGAGCGGCTGCCTGACTACCCGATAACAAGCTTAAGTGTTCTATGGTTGTCATGACATTTCTTTTACAAAGCAAATGATGTCTACAGAAAAAAAATCTTAAAATTAGCCGAAAATGCAAATCTCTTTATGAGGCTGTCACCTTCATAATAACAGACAATAATTGATGATTTATGAGATGCCACCATAGCAACCACCTCCTTCGGCACCCCCTGGTTCCTCTTATACAATAGGCTTGGGCTCCTGTGAAAAAGTTTCCAGCGCGAAGCTGAGGAGGTCTTGTAGCGTCTTATTCCAATTGATCTTATTAAACGTGATTCACAAATGTTGCAGGGATTTTTGCAGTCGCCTACACATTAAGGGGCTGAAGTACCTTCTGTAAAAGCTATGTAAATCATGACCAAAATTGAGTGGTTTCAAGCAAAACATTTTTAAGAAAATAGTTAATTTTTGTTTGCTATTCAACTTAGAATAGAACTGGGACACAAAAATCTCTGTGTATACTTGGCTTTTCAGACTCCTTTGTCTAATACTCGTATTTAACAATATTGGTTATATCCACCCCTTTTTTGCCTGCTGGTGTCTGTGTTTAACTATCATAGAATAAACGATGTTTTCTTTGTATTGTAATCTAAACGACTACAGAAAGAAACTACAAAAGAAAGGCTTTTATTTACAAATGTATATTTAGCTCTCTCACAGTTTGTTACATCTGCAGCGTTCTTCATGAAAAATTAGTGCTTTAAAGAAAGTTTTTAGACTTCCAGATTGCTGCTATTTCTAGCTGATAAAGGTCAGGAAAATTAGGGTTTGTAGGCTCATGTGGTATTAAGAGGTATCAGGTTAAGTAGTATCAGTGTCTAAAGGCCATATTATTTGCTCCTCTCTACAGGACTGGAGGGTGTCAAAACCTTCATACCACAGTTCTGCATAAATTTGTAAAACTAAAGTCCCTAAATTTTTTGTACCCAGAAAGGCAAATTTAATGTTGCTGGAAAAAAGCTAGCATTAGCAACTTCGGCTTAAGATGGGGGTATTTTTTCCCCATAATTGTTTCCCTTCTCCATGCCATTAATAAATGTAGGTTACAAATGTGACCTTTTTATTTCAATTCTCTTTTTAAAATTGCATTGTAGTAGTAGGAGTAACCCTGCAGATTAGAAAAAGCATTCTTAGAGTAATATGTTAATTCTCAGCCCATATCTTAAGATCTGTACATAGACAACAGTTCCAAAAAAAGTAATAGAAACTTACTTGAATTAGGAATTCATGATCTTTTCCATTCTTTCATATTTTGTCAAATATGACAATTGGAGCTGTCAGTTCCAGAAAGTGATTTCTGGTAGAATAATGTCTTTCAGTTACCCTCCCTGGTACATAGAGAAAAAAAGCATAAATAGATGTAAACCCTTTTCGTTGTTACTGGTTATATCTAGGCATTGCCTTTGCTGTTCACAGTTGCGTACATTTTTCCATTGTTTAACTTAACTCTTTTTGTAACTTATGGAATAATTTTTATAGGATCAATTTATTTATATGTTTATATACATGAGGAAAAAAAAAAGAAGATATTTCTTTAGGTATTTAGAATGTAAACAAATAAACTTGGTGGTTTCCCTGCCGTCTCCCCCTTAACTCTTGTCTTTTTTACATCCTCACCTCTAACTTTCTCTGTTTTCTTTCTCTCCCATTGGCTGCTCCAAAGCAACAGACAGACCAAAAGAACCCCAAACTCCGTAGCAACATCTCCTACCTTTTTATGGGTAACAAGGTTGGAATACTGTAAAGAAAATACAGAGAGTAAGAACAAGAAGTAATAAAGGCTGTTATTTGCAGTAGTTGGTACAAAGTGAGTATGATTTTCTGTGTTCCTCTGGAACTGGGCTTGGTTTAGAGGTGTTCTTGTTAGCATTTTACAAGCTGTGTGTGTGCAGCAAGTGTAGAAATGGCAGTAAAATTTTCTGCAGTATATTGACCTGAAGCCCATTTGAAGTTGATAAATACCAGCTGTTCAAACAGAAAATTAAACAAAAGCAACTCAAAACTTACTCTGAAGTAAACAGGTGAACAGTATGTAAGACAAAGCAGTTCCCCAAAGGCATTTTTAGTACATGGTCATTATTTAACTCCTGACTGAAAATAAACAGTGCTGACAGAGTGTGTGTTGGGGGGCTATGATATATGAACAGTGTCAGTACTGTAGGCTGATAACCTATAGCTTGACATCCTTATCTATAAACTTTGACAGATACATCAGTTTGTTATTGTCACTTTATTAACTTTCTTCTATGATAGCTGAAGACAATCTTTCTCAAAGTCTTACACAGCTAATACTTCACTAGGTAAAACATTTGGAAAAACATCAACAAATTTTGTTCCCCCCCCCCAAGGAAAATCCTTTACAGTTCATTACATGCTGAGACAGTATTTCACAATATGGAATGGAGTTTGCATATTGGGAGCAGACAACAAACTGTTTTGTCACATTAAATTATTTATGCCAGAGACATCCTGACAGCCTCTCTTAAAAAAAAAATTAAAAAAAAAAAAGAAAAAGAATTTATTGCTAGGAAATGTGGTTGTGGCTGTTCAGACTGAACACTGAACACTTGCTTAATAAATTAATATTTTGGTCTTGTGATTTTAATTGGAAAATAACAGCTGTTCCTAGTTGGAACTGTCTACTTTGTCTTCTGGTGGTTTACAACAGAGCTGTAATAAAGATTTCACAAGCCGCCTTGCTCACTCCATCCCACTCCCTGGTATCCTGCCGGTGCCATGGGGGTGAGCAAGGGTACAGAGCTTGAGCTGAAGCAGCATCACAGAATGTACAAAAACGGTTCTAACTTTTTTAAACTTCTCTCAATCTTACTTCAGAACGTTAGTATGAATTATACTTCAAAATGAGCTTTTTTTTCTTTATCTGAAACAGAGTTCTTTAAGACTTGTTTGAATCTGAATACAGTCATTCTGGACTTCTTCCTCTTAACTCTTTGCCCGATCTGTCTTACTGTTAATGGCATGTTATATTTTCAAGGCTGTATATCCATGTGCATTTACCAATGAAGGAGTTAGGAAATGATCCTTTAAATGTTCATATGATTGCTTGCATTTATATGAAGTAGTAAGGCAAGGCCATGCTGCTTGCCTGCTGCCCGTACCTACAGCACACTGAGTGTACATCAGCAGGGTTAATGCCCTTTTGGGTGGGCGGGCAAGGGAGTAATTAAGAGCTACAGTAGGACAGCAGAATTCAACTCATACAAGCAGCCTGAATTCTGAAATTACATTAATTTTGGGTGCTTGTGTTATCTCACTAATAGTCGTCTAACATTATGCAGTTAACATTATAACAGTATGTTAGAAATGCAGTCAAAACCCCCAGAACTTCTGTAATCTGCAGCCAGTGTCACCCATAAGGGTCTTACAGTTACTGGACTCTCCAGATGTATCATAGGGACTGATGGACTAGCTGTAGCTACAGCATGCTGCAGTTGTCTGAATGAGCCAGCACTGGAAAGAGGTGAATGCCTTTGGCAGTGCTTTTCATTGATATTTGCAATAGTGGAAATGTTGAGCTGCACTTGTCTTTGGAGTGTACTTCAGTGAGTACTGCCAGTCTTTCACAGCTCATGTGGCAGGCTTTTCTTCCCTCCTCTGCTTCAACACCAGTTCTCTGCTTCTTTCACGTGCCCTCAGCTTTCATCTGTCTTCCCCAGGCTTGTCCTATTAGTCCTAGTTTTCATGCCCTATTAGGGTCTTGTCTCACTGCTCTGTACTTCCAATTATCCTGAAGTTAGACCTCCTCTCCCATTCTGGTTTGTAACCTTACTTTACAGTTGTTTCAGGTGTCTTCAGTACATATTTCATTGTCCCTCATCTGTTTGCACAACCATCTATTTAGGATCCTTGCTACTGTTGGCTTTATCCCCATGCTTCTTACTGCAGCTGCTTACCTTGAATGCACCTCTGCTTTCTTGCCTTTTAGAGATATGAGGTAACTCCCCTGTGTCTTTAAATATTCCATTTCTTCTGCATACTATGTTTCAGGCAGGGAGGATCTACTGAGGTTAATGCTGGGAAGTTAGAGTAGATCTGGAGCAAAAGAGGAAGGCAAACTTAAAAGTGACAGTGGGATATGGGGTTACAGTTGATCTAAGCAGTAATTTAGGAGAGGAGGAGATCCAGGTAGGAATTTAGACTAGTTTGAGCTGAGGCTCCAGTTTGCTTTGTTGTGCAAATTTTAGGAGTGTTGACAATGTTATTACATACATAACAGAACCATAGAACCATGGTTAAGAGTTGGAAGGGACCTTAAAGATCATCAGGTTCCAACCCCACCCTGCTGTAGGCAGGGTCACCTCCCATTAGATCCCGCGCTCGGGTTGCTCAAAGCCCCACCCAGCCACTTTCAAGCTGGACCACAAGGAATCTACAACTTCTCTGGGCAGCCTGGGCCAGTGTCTCACCACGCTCCCAGTAAAGAATAATTTCTTTCTAGTATCTAATCTAAATATCCCCTCTTTGGATGTAAAATTGTCCTATTTGCTGCACTCCTTGACAAAGAGTCCCTCTCCAGTTCTACTCTAGACTCCCTTTAGATACTGGAAGGTTGCTATAAGGTTTCCCTGGAGCTGTCTCTTGTCCACGCTGGGCAACCCCAACTCTCCCAGCCTGTCCTCATAGCCCCTGTTCCAACCCTCTGATCATTTTAGTGGCCCTCAGCTGGACCTGTTCCAACAGGTCCATGTCCTTCCTGTTCTGAGGACTCCAAAGCTGGTCACAGTACTCTAAGGGGGGGATCTCACAAAAGCAGAGTAGAGGAGTAGAATCACCTCCTGTGACTTGCTGACCATGCTGCCTTTAATGCAGCCCAGGATGTGGTTGGCTTTCTGGGTTGCCAGTGTGCACTGCCGGCTCATGTTGAGCTGCTTATCCGTGAGCATTCCCAAGTCCTTTTTCTCAAGGCTGCTCTCCAGCCATTCTCTGCCCAACTTGGAATTTTGTGCTTGGGATTGCTATGTCCCAGGTGAAGGACCCTGCATTTGGCCTGGTTGAACTTCCTGAGGTTTGCACGAGCCCACCTCTTGAGCCTGTCCAGGTCTCTCCGAGTGGCATCCCTTCCCTCCAGCGTGTTGACACCACCGAGCTTGGTGTCATCAGCAAACTTCCTGAGGGTGCACTCTATCCCATTGCCTGTGTCTCCAACAAAGATGTTGAACAGCACTGCTCCCAGTACCAGCCTTTGCGGACCACCGCTTGTCCCTAGCCAGCACTTGGACATTGAGCTGTTGGCCGCAACCCTTTTGAGTGCGGCCAATACCGGGAATGAGTTAAATAAAATGAAATTTCAGTTTATGAAATCCCAGTTAATTGTGAAGAAATGCAATTTTTCAAATTTGGACAACTTTTCCAAAAATGCTCAGTGTTGTGATGGTGCCGCAGACCCAAATCTTTCTACTGTACAAAAGTCAGTGTTCTGAAACATGGGAGTGTAAAAGGACCCTATATAAAGAGAATGCTGCCATTATAATAGCAAACTACAATACTTTTCTCTTGCCTATTTCTTCAGAATGGGTCAGTGAGGCCTTATCAACATTATATATTTGAATATTTTTGTAAGAGACACTGAAACCAAGCCTGACCAGGGTATATTACTGGAGAGTACAAATATTTATTGTTTGCTTTTGTTACAGTAATAGTGTCATGTAGTACAGTGTTACTGCTTCACAAATGAAATAATTTGTGTTCCAAGTCAGAGCTGTATGGATGAGAAAATGTTAGCTTTGATTATATTAGCAGTCCTGGCTTTTTAAAATGAATTTCTAGGTACATGCTGGCTTTTTTTGGAAAAAAAGGTAATGCAGAAAAAACTGAATTTCTAAGGAAATATATATTTAATCAGAAAAATCTTGCAGTATAATATTTGGTTTCTTTGTTCTATTCTTTATTTAGGTAAAAGTAACATTCCTAATTTAACCAAATGCATGACCTACAGAAGTGAATAATTAGAGAAAGAAGCTCCCTGGCTGAATGGCTGTAATGAAACATAACCTGAGGAAGACAAGTCTTAATTCTTCCTAAATAGATAGAATTCTCCAGTGTGTTGGGTTGGTAACTAAACAAAATGGTTATAAACAGAGTAAGAAAGATTAAAAGAAAAATTAGAGAATTATGGTCGTTTATATTCATATCATAATGCATTGTAATCAATATAATTCTTGAGATATTTTCCCTGACTCTACATATCTGGTGTTCCATCAGTTCTTTTACAGCTGCATTGCAGACGTGCTACCACACAATTTTTGGTATACCCTTGATGACTTTTACTGCTGTATCACAGTGTCAGCTGCGTGACAGCAGCAGCGTTCCAGGATCAATATTATATTATGTCATTTTGTGCTGTGACAGAGAGCTGTATAAAACTTCTAGATTTGCTTCTTTGGAAATGTACAGCTGAAACTAAAAATGTCCTGATAACAATCTGCAGTGCAAGTAGCATATGAAAATGAAAAAGAGTGCCAGGGGGAAGTAAGTGTATAGGAGAACAAGAGGCTTGAGGCTTTGAGATACAAGATAAGGCAAGGTAACACTGCTTTTCCATATGGCTCATATCATTGCATTCAGAGACTTTAACACACTGGAGATAAGGTGGTTGTACCTTTGAATCCCCTAGATTTTGCTGTATTTCTCAGGTAGAAGACTGCATACGGTCTGTTACCAAATGACTTAAGCAGGAAACAGGGTAGTTAGACCTACACACATCAGTTAGTGAATCAGGAGCTCTCCTGACAGTATGATTTAGGAACTACTTGGTTGTTCTACTGGTTTCTTCCTCTTCTAACCTCTTGTTTTGAACAAATGGAAATGTTAACATCAAGGGTGAATAAATGTGTTCACTAGAATGCATATTCTGAAAAAGTTGATGCACGTGTTTACATATTAGCTTGCTAATGTAGTCATAAAGATTTAAAATTAGAGTTAGAGTGGGATGACAAAATCTTGGAGGTTAGCAATAGATAGCAACAAATGTTCAAGCCTTTACAAAAGCAGAGGTATGAAGTTATTGTTAATGTGTTCAAAGCAGATATGAGCAACATACTGGTGGGTTGCATCCAGATCACCTTAAAGCTGCAATTTAAGTAGTACATAAATAAATAAGCAGGAAAAGCAACAACAACAAAAAATTGGTATATGATCATAATTTATGATTGTTAGGAGAGAGAGTTGATCAGGTAATCTGCATAGCTAGAGTATTATTGTAAAGGGTATGGCTTGTTCAGAAAGCAAAAGAAACTAAAGAGAAAAGAGATGTCACCTTAGAAAACAGAGCATGTGCTCTTACTCTGAGGTACAGGCTACGGAGGGAGATGGCATGGGAGGAGAACACTGGATATGAGAGTAGCCTGCTCGTAAAGGTCACCAAAGCAGGAGAGGGATCCATGTGGATTTGAGTAGAATTATCTTAATGGAAGACATGTAAGCAGCATGTACTCAAGTGCTTTACAGGACCTTTTATATATATGTTAGAGAAAGCGGCTATAAAGGAAAGTTTATGGTGGTTTTTTTTCAAACTCGGGTGTAACCAAGACAGAAGAACTAGTTGAGAATGTAAAAATATAATGGAAATTGGAGAAAGTGGCTATGAAATGTTTAAGTTTATAAGACCTTATGACAAGTGGAAGAAATAATATGTAAGGAAGGTGGTGGCTTAAAATAATGGAGACTTTGGGACTATTTGCATTGGGAGGTAAGAACTACATGGTAGTAGAAGGGTAGAATTTACAAGAAACTTTGGAATTCCCTTAAGAATAAATTAATACAAGCATAAATACAAATTATTCCATTGCAGAAGGAAAATAGCAACCGTAGAAAGAGGTCAGATTTGCTAAGCTAGGAATCTTTCTGTGCCAGTCTCAGAAGCAGTAAGCCAAAGAGGGAGATCAGTGAAGGCAGTTGGGTTTTAGAGCAGCATAGTGTGAGCACGTGGGGAGAGTATGAGAGAGATCGAAGAACAAAGTGAGATGCAACCAGCAGATGCCTTATAGAGTATGAGGAAATAATTCTGCATGTCCATCTTGGGAAGAGAAAAGCAAGGGTTGATGTGCTGCAATGTGAAGGGAATGAAATCAACAGATGGTGCTGGGAAGATAGAAGACTTTCATGCCTTCAGGTCACCTGCAATTAGATGTCTAACTCAAATAATAGTGGAGACAAAAGTGCAAGATGTAAACTTGAGCAAGAAAAGAAGTTTGACAAAGCTTATTTAGGTTAGGTGTTTTCAAATCAGCTGGGTCTGGAATAATGTAGTAGAGGAATGGTGGATGAGGTGTTGGAGTGATTAATGGCTAACTTTGAGAAGTCATGGAGAGATGAGTGAGGTACAGGTGAGTGGAAAGAAGAAAGGAGAATAAAATACTTGGAAATTATAGACCGCTCCAGATGAACTAGAAAAATACTATGACTAATAAACAAACTGCTTGTGAGCACCCAGGAGATAACAGACAGCATGGATTTGTCAAGAGCAAGTTAGTTCAAACTGATCTGATATCCTTTTATAAAAGAATGACAGTCCGTAGACGACAAAGGTTAAGCCATAGATGTCGTGTATCTTCACTTCAGGAAGGTTTCTGATAGCGTCTCACATGGTGTACAAAATGCAGTCTAGCTATGAAACAAACAAAAATAGATGCAAAATAGGTTTGAAAATTGTACTTGGGAGACTACGTATCTGTACTCTGTCAAAATCAAACACAGGAAAACCTGAGAGCACAGTAATTGTGTAGATGATGGGTGTACTGTATGTCAAACCTGGGTCAGCAGTTCTGTGGTGGTGTGACCATGGGAAAGCTGCGCTTGGTGGTATAAAAACTATTACTGCAATTACAAGGCTGGTGGCGTAAGGTGAAATTTTGTGTCTGATTTTTGAAGCAAAAATTTAAGAAAAATTTGGATCAAAACAAAAGAATCCAGTGCAACAAGCATCAGAACTTTGGAAGGGCTGATGTAGAAAGCAGCATGTAATAAACCACTACTTTCAGATATTTTCTCAAAACTCGCATTACCTTTACTAGTTAACTGCCTCCCTAATACTTTGATATTTTGTAGTAAGTTGAGATTAAAGTATTATTTCTTTCTTCTCATCTTTACTCTTTGTAACAATGATGGTATTGTGTTCTGCCATCAAAGTTTAGTTCCTTACACCCATTGTAACTCTTGCTGTCAGGACTGGGGTTTCTTTCTCTAACCCTAGGGACGTGGGGTTCATGATCTCT
>VZTM01019365.1:0-12294 GCA_013400555.1 Jacana jacana
ACTTTAACCATTGTATGATTCTATGAATATCTTCACTCTGATCTTTCAGAGGCTTGAATCAATAAACGTATCAGCCTTTTTCAGTGAAAACTGTTTTCTTTCTGTAAAGCTGTGCTTTCATACAAGCCAAAGGAATCTGTTGCTTTGGGTGATGAAATCTATTTCCTGCTTAAAGTTTTGTGGTTTCAGGAACTAGGTGATTCTTACAGTTATGTCTGCAGAACATCCAAAATCATTTAGTGTATTCTAATTGCTGCTGCTAAGCACAGCAGGATTCAGGAGTCCTGCTCACTATCATGTAAGGTGAGGAGTGATGTTTAGTGGGCCCAGGCATAAAGTGGGACTTAATCCCCTTTTGCCTCCAGTCAGTTTACAGGATAATCCTAGTCACCTGATGACACATTAGACAGAAAGAGTCCTTTCTAATGCTCTTTATTGCAGCTGTACCACTTTAAAGACAGGAATGCAGAGGAATCCAAAACTAGAGGGGAGGTCTCAGCAGAAGCATAATTTCATACCTTGGAAAATTGGCTTTCATGTAAGAATGGCTCCCTTCCTGGTGGTTCTGTGATTTTCCCATTGGCCATCTACCATAAAACACACAGAACAAGCTCTAGGTGGCATCTATAGGTTCATTACTTTTCTCTTCTAATCCCCTCCAGGACTGAATCAGGATCTAATTTCTTGCTTCTCAGCCAAATGTCCCCAGCACATTAGAAAGAGAATAAATAAGAAGCAGTATGACATGTTCTACTCATGTTCTAGGCAAAAAAGGTTGTCTAGCTGTTAGCACATGGTTTCCTTTTTCACATAAATTAAGTGACCACCTGGTGCTGCTGGTTCACTTAACCAGAAGTCCAAGTCAGGCAGTAAATCCTCTCAGTGAAGGGGCTGCAGTTGCACCACTGCCTAGTCCTTCCCTTAATTTGGTAGAGTTCTTGTCATTGTCCTACCTGAAACTCAGTCAATTCAGAAAATATTGTAAACTCTACTGCAGTGCTTGAAGTCTTTCTTTTAGACCCATTCCTTTATTCAGACTTTCTGAACCACAGATGATACACAAACCAGCATCATAATATCAGACCTTCAAATTATATAAATTGGAGTTGTTCCAAGGAGAGGAGTACAGTTATAATGATTTCTAGTGTCTAAGGCTTCATGCCAACAACACATCTCCTTTGGAGTAACACGGACAACTTCTGTCACAGACAGCAATTAAGCAGGGTGTGGGTGTGGTATACAGTTTTCCCCATCAAGACAAGGCAACTCCGAAAGATTTCACTAACTGCTGGGTTATTCAAGATACTTTATCAGTAACTCCTCACATTCACAGAAAAATATCACACCTAGCAAGAGTTCTTACATTATTGTTCTACCATGCTCCTAATTTTGGCAACTAAACTCCTTCTCTGTGTTGTACCACCAAGCTCAACACTTAACTGCATACAGGGAATTCAAGCATAGACTTATAGCTACCTGGAAGTGGGTTGATGTTCAATCTTTAAAAATAGAATCCTATTATTAATGGAAATAAAAATACTTAATTAACAGAAAATGCAAGTACTTCTAGTCTAAAACAACAACAACAACAAAACATTTTGCTAGTTGGAAATAGCTAGATCAATGACTAGGTTACACATACTTCTAGAAAAAAAATCACAGAGTTAAATTTTACTCAGCAAAATTTAACAGGCTTTGTCAAGAAAAGGAAAATGGAACCCAGATTAACAGGTAAAATGATTTAGGACTCCTCACCTTATTCAGTAAATATCTGATGCTGATTTGGGAACTGATAGGTTTCCATAGGGAGAGGTAGTACACAGTTGCCCCATCCCTAGGGAGAATTCCCAGCCCTTGATGGACATTGCGCCCCACAGGGTAAGCTGAGTGGCAGCATGAAGTGACCAGCAAGGCTCCCTGCAGCTGCAGCAGCTATTTTCTCTGGCATTATGAGTGTCATTTAGATAATACAAATATAACTACCCCATTACTCCCCCAGAACATGCTCATAGCTGAACCACTGAGGAACTGGCAAATTGCTTTAAATTCTCTGTGTCGAGAGTTTATTGCTCACAAGGGACTGGTTCTTCCTCTGTATTTCCAGCTGTTAAATTGCCTTCAAGGACACTTTTTCACATAAGCATTTGCTGCGGTGACTTTAGAGGACTTGAGGAAGTGATGTGGTGAATGTTGCTGTTTTCCAAGCTGTGTGAAATCTGGAAAAATCCCATTTTAAAAGCATTTTTGCAGTCAGGAAGTCAGAAAGTATACGTATGTTCTTTACTTTTCAAAGTTTTTTCTGTGTGCTGTACTACCAGTCATACCATTAGGGGCAGAAATCTACTCCATCAGGTAAAAGATATTTTCACCAGAACAGAATTGATTGATTGTGTCACCTTTGATAAACTGAAAGGGCTGTACTATCTCCCAACAGCTGGTATGTGCTAAGGGTACTATGGTGGTTGAATCCTGGGCATTCATTTACTACAGAGCAGCAACACCAAAATAACCCTGTAAACAGCTCTCTCCTCAATCCTCTCCTATCAATACAGCAGAAGAAAATTCCCTTTGAAATTCTAACTTCATTGGGGGAAAAAAGATAAGCCAATACATACAATGTTTTGTAAGAAAATGAAGATTAAAGTCAGAGACAAACTTATATTTTTATTTTAAGAAAATTGGTTACACTGAAGTAAAGGTACAAAATCCACATGCAGTTATGTACTTACATATGCAAACATCAGCGTGTGGGCAGACTCACCAGATGAAAATTACTCATTTGGAAAAGAAAGGTTAGTTATTTGGATCTTGAAATTTTCATGATACTTTTACATTGAGTTCAATACTATTTTTTTTAATGGCAAAAGTAAAGAGTAATGGACTTTAAAGGGACTTTCTAAAGAACAAACATTATTAGGAGAAATGACTAACCATGCACAACATAAATAGTGCTATGTAAACATTGATACTCAGCAGTGCATGAGACAGGAAGGTGAGGAGGTAATACCCTCAAGCATCAGTGTAATTGTCCTAACAGTAGTTTTGTATTCATTATGCTGATAACCATTAGATGTAATGCTTTGAATCGATCCATCACATATCAGATTAGAAAGTGGGCAAGGGAGCCCATTCAATGTTCATCAGATAACCTTTTCCCAAAACCTGGAAGTTTCACAGGTGCACGGTACCATTTCCCTCCTAAAGTTAGCCCTCTGATCCTTCTGATCCCAGACTCAGATGCTATAAGAAATGAACAACACATCCACCGGTCCATGGACATGTTGCAAGAAACGAAAACAGTCCTTTCTTCCAGTTTGCCACCGGAAAACAGTTCTGTTCCTAAAGAAAACGCTAATGTTGTTAACGTTGTTAGAGGTTAGCATTGGAGACAGAAATAAGAAAGAAAGAATTGAATGTAACTTCTCCCTTTTGGTCTTGCTGCAGTAGGGAAGATCCACCCAAGACATTAGGCAGCAGATCAGTGCGATAATACGTAAAGATTGCCATCAGGGACATCTCATTTGTGCATTCAGTTACTAAATATCTCTTTCTACTCAGCCATATGGGCATCCTACTGTGTTTATGTAATTTAGGCACAAATACACAATCGTAGTGTGAGTCACCACAGTCTCCCCCACGTGTTATGAAATTCATTAGACTCTAGTCCCCAGCTGTAAAAGAAAACTAATGCTTCGCTCTCACACACCCACTTTAGTGTCCTTGATTTTCACACAAGCTCACTACAAGGTATCTTCTAGCTTTCAACACAGCCCCTCTGGGACAGGGATTTCGGATGTCATTTAGTTGTCTGCCAGCTCCGGGAACCACCAGAAGACATTTCAGTTTGTTAGGAAAGTTAAGCAAGCCTGAGCTCTCCCTGAAGGGGATGTCCAGGGTGCTTGAAACACTCCTGAACCATTATGTCCCTTCCTGAGAGAACGCAGCCTGTGATGGGCTGTGTAGGAGGCAATGGCACAGCATTAGCTTAATTTAGCAAAACACTCATCCTTTGCAACAGGATTTCCCATTGTTTCCCTCTTCCCTCTTTTCAGTTTCTCAGAGTGGTGAATTCAAGCACTACCGCATTACCGAGCACTACCACCCTAAAATACAGCTGCTGATCATACAGTCCCAGTTGCAAGCCTGATGTTCACAACTAGCTCTCAATGAACTCTGAAGAGTTTATTGCAACCAGGCAGGGATTCTGCCCTGGAGCTCTGAGTGCTCTTGGCTTTTTGCATCATTCTCTGGAGGGCATCAAAATTGCTGCTGAACTTTCTGAGCCAGATTGGGACTAAGAGCATTTTAACTGCTTTGGGGTGAGTGCAAAAGCCTGAGTTAATCATATTGGAAAACATCACACACAGGGTTAGCTCCAGTGACACAGCATCCCAACTCTCATACCACAAAAATCAGGGACTGTGGTTCAAACAACCAGCCTGAGTGTCTCTCCACCACATTCAGTACTTGTGTAAACAGCTTTATCCATCCTAGCTGTCAGTGTTGACTGCATTCGTACTCCATAGGTTAGTCTAACCCTTTTGCTAACCTCATGTATTTTTATATAAATTAGCAGGAGTTCTTTCAACTCTGATAACAATGTGTAGTTGATATTAATGGCCTGATTTTCCTACATATTTGTCAGTAGCTATGAGATTTCTGTAGTTACAACAGTATGGGAGTTTTCTGACAAGGACAAGCACAAGTAGGCTGGCTGGGAGAACACACCTCTTAAAAGTACTAAATATCCTTGGCTTCCCCTCTGATCAATATTCTTTACTCTGTATGGGCACATGCTCATGCACTGACTGAGGGACTCGTGTTGCTGTTTTATTTATACCAATTCTAAAATGTAATTACACAATATGACAATTTCTTCTCAATAGCATGGACACTTAATGAGTGTTTTAATCAATCATTTTTATTGTTATTGCTCTGGTATTTTCTTCAAGTTTCTTGTTACAGGAAAAATGTTTTGTAGAGAAGTCTGATGTTTATATCCCTAAGTGCTATCTGATTTTGTTTTGTTTTGGGTTTGTTTTTTTTTAATGGGAAGTCCAGTTGCACTCTGCTGTAGGATCCAGTGAAGGTGATTGTAGTACTTGGAGGGTTATTTTAATGTGATTATAAAGATGAAAGATGTTGCCCATTATGTGTACTTTATTTTTAACATCTCTTTTTAAATCAATTTCCAATATTCCTGAAAAAAATAAAAACAATGCCATGCCACAAAATTGACATTTTTATATATCAGTTTGACTATGTGCCACTGCTCCCATATTGCTAGAACTACCTTAGTGACATTGCAAGTGCCAGTTCAGGATTTAGGATCCAAATCTCATACTTCTTCTATTTCTTGACCAAATATACTTCTTTTACAAAATTTTTTATAGCCTATAGTTATATTTAGAGGAAATTGTTGAATGTCTACTGCAGTAGAGTTCTGAGTCATCAGACAGATAAGAAGGAATTGCTGAAGCTTCAAGACAAATACCCAGGACTCTGTGACAGTTCATTTGGGAAATGAAATCTGTAGTATTTCTCCTGTTAATTAATTTAAAAGGAAATTAATAGCATAATATCTTCTGTTTCATTGGTAGTTGGTTTTGGGGTTTTTTTGGGTTTGTTTTTTTTGTTTTGTTTTTTTTTTTTTTGTTTGTTTGGGTTTTTTGTTTTTGTTTTGGTTTGGTTTTTTTGTTTTGTTTGTTTGTTTTGTGGGTTTGTTTTGTTTTGTTTTGGTTTTGTTTTTCCAGAGGAGTGCACTGCACTCTTTATTTGTGAAAGTGAGTAATTGAAGTATATCTGTTGGCAGAGAGTATATACGGTAGGGTAAATATTTTGATGACCCCAGAGGACCCATAGAACTTCAGGAAACGCAAATTGTCAAATAAATGCACTGCCATGACATTAATGCTGCAGTGATCAAAATTAAAGAGTTAATAGACATGAAAATGTTGCAAGTACTCAGCTATGTGATAAACCACTGCTGTAAGTAAAAACAGTTGCATTTCCTCAGGATGACTGTTTGGAAATCATGGCACCATTGCAGTGCTATGGAAATGCTGTAGAGCCCTGAAGTGTAATTATTTTCAATGTAATTGTTAACTTTCAAAAGCTATTGAGTAATACCAGGTTATTTGTTTTTTTTGGCAAATTCTATGCCTTCAAGGCAGCAAAGGCTAAAACCCCCACACTAAGTATATCACACTACGCTTCTGTGACGTAAGTACCTGTTTGAAGGGAATAGATGGTCAAGAAAAATCTTAGACTAGAAGCTCAGAGTTCATGATTTAGATTTCATTCCCAGGTGAAAAAACATGGGCAAGTGTTTTAAATCAACTGCTTTGATCAAAAGCCCCATATTCTGATTTAGTGTCCCCAAATCAGCAATGTGCCAGAGCCGTCAGAACAGAACTGAGAAATCAGCATTCCTCCTGCCTTCTGCGCCCCCAGCACAACCACCTCAGCTCATTCGCTTGCTGGCATATAGGCACATCTCTTATGCTACTGGAAGCAGCTGTGCTGAGGTTGACCCAGAACTTCAGCCACAGTGACCAACTGGCTGGGACACACTGTTGCCCATTATGTGTAAAGGCAGCATTTCTGCCCTCCTTTCCTTACTTATTCGCAACAAAAATTTAAAGGACCTTTAATATCCTAATCCTCTTCTCAAACAAGACTGCAAACATTTCATTGACTGGCTCAGAAACTATCGGGGGAAGGACTGAGAGACAGATGGATAACCAAGCACACAGATTTTATTTTAGTCTCATTTTCTTAGGAAACCAAGGCAATAAACACAACCTAGCCGCACACAAACCTTTGAGTTTCTTTTCATGTCAATATTTGTTCAATGGATACAACATCTCGCTGCAGCCAGGATGAAGCATTGTTATTCCTTTAACTACCTCAGTGCTCATTTAATCACCTCCCACCACATAAAACCTAGGAAGTTTTTATGTAATCCCAAAATACTAGAAGAGAGGACAGATAAAAAATAGACCTACCGTTTTAGACTTTTCCTCTCTGACCTTTTTGAGCAGAAGGCAAAAAACTTCCACAAAATCTCTCAGCACAGTTTTCATTCGTCTCTTTGACATCATTTTACAGCTCTATGAAGTACACGGAGCACTTGGCAGGAGCATTTTGCACAGTATCTGACATTGCCTGTACAGCATGTCACTTGGGAAAGCCCTGAGAAAACTGCATTGTAATACTGAAAGGGAGATGTCATAAACCTGTGAAAGCAGATTCTTTCCTGGCTGCTAGTCCATGTAAATACAAATCTAGACTTTTCTTCTTAGTAGAGAAAATGTAAAATCGGGACTTGAAAATGTACTGGCACAAAGCAAAGGAACAGAAGTTAAATGTCAAAATTCAGCTCTCGTTCTGTTAGGATCCAAAAGAAATAGTAAAATGTAGCTTGTGATGGAAAGGGAAAGTCCTCTGAGGACTGTAGGCAGTGTTGATGTGCCTTTCAGCTTGGGGCACCCCGCGCAGCAACAAGTGGGGTCTCGCCATTCACACACCTCATAAACAGCCAGTGTGTTCCAGTTCTGAGTAAATTCTCCCAGTAATGAGTGATAAATTGGATAATGGGAAATACAAGTAATTCCCAAGTACAAAGGCTTTAGGCATTCCATCTGGTAGACAAAGTAAAGATTGATGAGCTTCATTAAATGACCAATTTTAGCTAACTCTAAAGGGAACAGCTACACCGTAACAAGGGCCTGCAGACAGATAGACAAGCAGAGGCGCAAAGGTGAGGAGTCGAATTAGTCCAGTGCTGAGATTAACAGTAGCCAAAAAATGCCCTGAGAGGACTCTGGCTGTTTTCTTTATCAGCTGTATTTCAATGGGGCAGAACCAGGCAGAATGCCATTTAATTTCCTGGGTACTTTCTGCATCAGAACAAAACCAGACACTTTCAGTGCTCTTGTGAAGTATCTGGCTTTGGATTGAAAAGGTGTGGGGATTGTATTATTCTCCTTCACTCTCCCAACCTCTCCTTCCCTCTTTCCTGCTTTCAAATAAGAATTGATAACAGAACACTGCTCTGAGAAGTCACACACAGAAAAAAAAAAAAATATTGTGTCCTCATGAAAAGCTTTAGCTAAGCAGTCTGTTCCAAGAAAAATGTATTTCTCTGAAAATGTTCCAAACAACTCAATTTTTCTTCATCTGGTCCAACCATGAAAGAGGGTGGCTTTGGTTGATTCTGCTCCTATGAGGCAACAGTAAGGGAGGAGTTATTCTGCAAAGCCATCTTGATGAGTAGAGGCAGATCCCAGCCAGCCAGAGGTGGCGGTGTGAGAGTTTAGAACCTTCTCTGAGATAAGACAGAAGTGAAAAGAGAGCTTGGAGGTTCCACAGAAGTCTGAGTGAAGACCCAGCTCCAAGATAGTTTAGAGAAAAATATATATTTGTCAGAATAATTGTGCTTTTAAACATTGTAGCATAAGCTAACCACAAAGACAAGGCAAAGAAGCCATAACTCTCCCCATTCCCCATTCTGCTGAAAGCAGAATGTTGTAGGGATAGAGTTAAATTAGTTTTTATACCATTTTATCCAAGAAAAATAATAAGGATTTGTGTCATGCTGTATTTCCATCTATGCATGACTAGCTCAGCTAAGGCACATGTTTTAACTGTGAAGATTTTTCAGGAAAGTCACAAGGGACTTAATTTTTGGATGATAGTTTGCACTTTTTTTCAATGACCAGACAAGAATGTATTTTTAAAAGTCTACACTGGGGGCCTGATGCTGCAATAGCTTCAGTTATTTAAATTATAGACTTTGACTCTAATGAAAGCAGAAATTATCCTTGAGTGAGTGATTAAAATTAAATGATATGCTAACAGTATCTACAGACTGTATTATCACTGCAGCAGGAAGAATGTGTATTCACAAGATTAGAAGGGTACAGATCCAGCATTCAAAAATCACAAAAAAGCAAAAAGCATCATTAAGATTTCCTCATGAAAGATTTGCAGAACGAAAAAGAATAATCTTCCATGTTTGTTCTACACAAACACAGCTATTCATTTAAACTGGCCACTTCAACAGTCTATTTGCTGAAGTAAGGGTTTTTTTTCCAATTGCCCACCAGAATGCACCTCTGGGAATAGATTTTATGAGGGGCATTTCCAAACCTCCCTGCACTCCTGGTGTTGCTATCAATGCTTGACATTGATATGTCCTGGTTTTCAGCTTCTCTACTTCTCTTTTATAGTAAAGAAAATCCAAGGAAAAAGAAAAAAAAGCCTCAAGGAAAAAATTTCCCAAAGCCCAGGTGGATTTCCAACTTCTATTTCTAGAAACAAGGCTGAAATAAATCCCTTCATATTACTGGTGCTGTGGAACCCTGGCCAAAGCTGTGTGTTAGTGCCTGCAGGGATGATGTTGAGGTAATAAGGGAAAGCACAGAAGACTGTCATTTCAACAGACGTGTCTTGACATCCCCATGAATAATATTTCTTGCAGGTACAATGTCTTATATACGGAAGTCACATGTCATCCCCCCTTGCTACCTTTCTGTGTGCTACAGGACACTGTGAGCATCCTCACTCTCCACTGAGGGCTTGCCACAGGTATGAAAGCACTAAGGTATGAAAACGCTGGTGGAGGTCTAACTCCATGGGAGAAGGCGTCAAGGTATAGGATACATGTTTCTTCATGTGAATGAGGGTAGACATTCAAGCCATAAGCCATTGCTTTCATAGACTTTAGAAATCTAAGGCTAGAATATGATGGCAGTATAGAGGCAACATGGAGGCAGAGTAATTTCTCCGTTGCCAAAAGATACACAGAAAAGTCCCAATAGCATTAATAGCATGAGGGTTTTACCCTTACATTCTTCATTCCAAATATCTTCCTGTCACCTCAGATTGCCACTCCCATAGCCAAAATTGGTAGGAGGTCAGAGCTTCATTGCCATTGTACCTAAATTGTCCCTGTTACATCCTCAACAACTGCAGCCAGTCTGGATAGCTGTGGAGATTCCTGCTGAAATCAGAATCTTGCAGAGCTGGAGTAGAGTTAAATTATTTTTCATAATATTTTATCTAACAAAAGTAAATACATTTAAAAAATAAATTACTCAGCCTTTTGTGGCTTGAGATTTATGGCTTTGTATGCCAGCATCTTCAAATGTTGGAGAAAACAAGGTTTAAAGTGGATAGCAAGGAGCAGCAAACCTTGCATGATAAAGGACTGGTTCCCAAGGAGTAGCATAGTTGTGGAAGTGATGAGTGGTCCTTCCACATTGGCACAAGAGTGTCTTGAGGTTGCCAGCAATTGACAGGATATGCTCAGAAATTACTAAGCAGTAGAAGACTTTTGCACACCAGAAAACTGTACAGGAATAGCTACATGTAGTCTGACAGCACTTAAACTATATTGATTAGGGGAGACTCATCAAATCATCTCATGAAAAAGTTTCTGGAAAGCTTTTAGGGCTCACAGGAAGACCCATGCCTTGGGGAACTGTTATGTTTGTCCCAGATGTCCCAGAGGATATTTAACTGCTCTTTCTCCTGAGGTTCTAGTTCTTCCAATAGCCAGTAATTCATATTTAAAGACATTGCCCATAATCAATCTGCTGAGTGCAAATAGAAGTTCCTAACAGTTACTTTTATTTTACTCTTTTCTTTTTCTAAAAGCTGATAATATCCCACACTGTATCATGCACAGTTCAGCTTTGGACTACACCTGAACTTCCAGCATTATTGTCCTAAAAATGGTCTGTTTAATAACAGATAGTTCAAAATATTGAGAAATTATCTTAAGATTTCTTATGTTGATTATTATAATAATGTGACATTGATTAAGTCTTCTGGGCAAAATCTGAAGTGCTATCTGAAATAATATATCCAACACTAAAAAAACCCTATATATAAAGTAATTAAGTCTGTCATGCAATGGCAGCTAGCTACAAAAAGACCCTGACATAACTCTGTGGTAAGAAAAAAAAATACTAAAAACCTAAGAACTGTTCTACAAAAGCTTTTATCTAACCACTCCATGTCTTTTCTCTCCTCGTCTTGCTGCGGAGGAGTGACAGAGTGGCTTGGTGAGCAGCTGGCAAATAGCCGAGCTCAACCCACCACGAAATCATTCCATTTGAGACAACATATTTGAGCAAACCATAGTGACTAACTAATCTAGTGGCCTTCTGTGATGGAGTGACTTCATCCAGTTCTGGAATCACCAGTACAAGAAAGACATGGACCTGTAGGAACGGGTCCAGAGGAGGGCCATGGAAATGTTCAGAGGCACAGAACATGTCTACTATTAGGACAGCTTGAGATATTTGGGGTTGTTCACCTTGGAGAAGAGAAAGCTCCAGGGAGACTTTATAGCAACCTCTCAACATATAAAATGGGCTTACAAGAAAGATGGACACAGACTTTTACCAAGGACTGTAGTTAAAAGACAAGGGGCAATGGTTTGAAACGGAAAGAGGGTACATTTAGGACATAAGAAATAATTTTTTTATGATAAGTTTGTTTAGATGATGGAATAGGTTTCCCAGAGAAGGTGTGGATGCCTTATCACTAGAAGTGTCCAAGGTCAGTTTGGATGGAGCTTTGAGCAACCTGATCTACTGAAAAATGTCCCTGCTCATGACAGGGGTGTTTCTACTAGAGGATCTTTAAAAGTCCCTTACAACCCATGCCACTCTGTGATTCTATGAATCCATGATAGTGAAAGATACTTTCAGAATTAATTTTATCATTTCCAGGTTCCATATCAATACTCAGTGGACAAGATGATGATGTTAGATCTCTATCATTAGTCATTTAAAAATAACTGTTGGTCCATAATTATTTTCGTCTTTGATGCAGGACACTTAAGTAGTACATGAAATATGAAATACAGTTTTCAAAATTGGAATAAAAAGTAATTTCAATGAAACAGAGACAAAAAAAAATAAATACCTACATGGAGTTAGGGAGTAGAGAACTAATACTTCAACAAACCAGAATATAGTAAATGTTCTCAAAAGGGCATCAGGTGCTAAGCAAATGGAAGCAAGTTAAAGCTGTCATCTGTTGTGCTGAATGATTACCTGCCTAAATAATCAAGTAAAAGCTGAAATATCAAAAGTGGAAAAATCTCAGGGAAGGAAAAAAAAAAAAAAAGGAAAAGAAGAGAATAACTGCAACAAATAAAAGACTAAATAATATGTAGCATGACAGTACTTTGGTCCACTGTTAATGAACTACTAATTACTGTTTTTAGCCTAATTAAAAGTAGTATAGTTTTTCACCTTTCCCTAGTAACAAGTAATT
>VZTM01019416.1:0-16957 GCA_013400555.1 Jacana jacana
TTTGCATCGTTCTCCTGCCCGTGATCTGTTACACCGCAACACGAGTCTGGGCTTGAGGCAACTGTGTTCCTCTGCCAAAATTGTATGGAATGCACAAAAAGGTCAAGGCTAGGAATTTATGTGTTTCGCAGTTATATAGAAATTACGGGAAAGAGAACTTGGCTACTCCTGGCATTGCACAGGTGTAGTTAACTGAGAGCATTCTGTGGGTCAGCCTTTTTCAATCAAAATTCCACTTTATCAGTAGCAATGGCCCTGTGCATGTGATTATTAGAACTGAAAAGATAGCTCAGTTTGGGAGGGAAACTAAAGGATCACCTTCAAAATTTGCACAACCTTTCCACCAGCAAAGTCTAGGGTTTGTGTTAAATGAAAGATAATGAATGATAAAATATTTAGTCTGTATGTGTAAGAACCCTAGGAGTACTATTCTGTTTTTGTTTGGTTATGGTTTCTTCAGTGAAACAAAACCACTCAAAAATCATCACAGAAAGTGTGATTTGAACTCTCAACTGTATGAGTAAATGTTTCAGAAGCTAAATGGAAGAGCTCACTGGTCATTCTATCCATAAGCAAACCCGAACTCCTAACCTTTTAAAGTGTATGTTGTTGTTATGGTACACGGATAATGTCCTCTAACTAAAGCAGTGTATCTGGAAACAACTAAACAATTAAAATAGCTCTGGGCCTGAGTAAAAATTCATAGACCTAATGGTGTATGAATTATCGTCAAGTGAATGCTGGAGACTAAGTCTAAGAGAAGCAGGCTCAGCACAGCTGCTTAAAGTTCTTTAAACTAGCAGACGAGACGTAGCACCAGTTTTAAAATGGTGAGGCTGCCAGACCAATAGAAGTCAGTTGAAATTAGTGTTGTTCTAGAGAAAGGGGTTTCATCTTACCTGAGATTTAAATGAACAAAAAGGGCTACAGCCTCTACTACTAATGAGTTGTTATGAATAGAAGACAACATAACTCCTGGCCAAAGCATGCTAGCACAAATATGTACATTAATGAACTACATATACAAGATTCATGCATCATAACAGAAGCTCTCCTATAAATACAGGATTTCAGGGGAGTGGTTGAGTCACCATCCCTAGAGGCATTTTAAAAGACATGTAGATGTGGTGCTTAGGGACATGGTTTAGAGGTGGACTTGGCAATGTTAGGTTAACAGTTGGACTCAATGATCTTAAAAGGTCTTTACTAACCTAAACAATTCTATGATTCTAATGGGAGATGGCACAACAAGCAGCAAAATGGATGATAGATGGAATGAAGGAAACATGACAACATACAGCAGGAAAAAGAAAAGGAATAATGAGAAGAAAGAATCCAGGCAATTCTCAAAGATAAGCATTAGGCTGACTCTGAACAGCTGTCAGCTACATGGGACTGTCAATTTTTTGTACTCCTAATATTGTAGCTGTGAAAAACACTACTCCATGTTTTTACCATTTCTTGGGAATTAAACACGGTCACGAGTGTTATGGCATTCAAATTGAGGAACAAATTTTTCCTTTTGAAAAAAATAAACACTTAAGAAATCCTTCAGGATTAGTGGCAGCTCATGAAAGAGTGTCCCAACAACAGCTCTCCAAAGCAGCACATGCAGCTTTGTTTGTGGGCGAAGCAGCAGTCTTTCCACAATACAGAGTGTGCTACTCAAGCAGTAATCTGTCAAGGCATGGAAAGTTAAGAGTGCCTGGACAGCACAGTGGTGGGTAATGCAATACAGATGATTTCACCTTCAGGTCTCCAGTTCAAAGAAATTCAGCCCAAAAAGTGTCATCACCTGATAGTTTTTACTACTTCTATTTACAGTACAACATTTCCCAGAGGGCCAAACTGAGATCAAGACTTTCTCTCTACTCCTATCCTCTTTGTGCTAGGCATTGTGTTTGTACTAAGGAACAGACTCTCTCTGCAGATCCCATTTTAAACAGACTACAGATATGAAGGGAAAAAAGCACAGGAGACTGAAATGCATTATCAAAATGCAGTGAGATGTAAAAGTGATTCTGACTCCCAAGCTGATGATGTTTTAACTTGTGCATTTTGTGTGTTAGGATAGCTTCTCTACCTACTCCCAGAGGCAAAATGTACAGAGTGCATCAGCCTTACTAGACAAGTGCATGACTTCCTTTTAGCCCATGTGGAACATGGCTGATACCTCCCAGGAGTGTTGGGCTCACTATACACAGGCTGCAGAGGTGGTCTGGGCACAAAGAGAGGACAACAGGCATTCCCAGATATCCAGCAACCTGGACTGAGCTACCACTCTCAGTGCCTGGGAATCCTAGGCAAAGGTTTAAAAACAATCCCAAAAGCTCATTTTCACCTAGACGAAGTGTCCACATCCAAGATATAACAATTTGAGAAAGGAGACTTTCTGAACAATTTGATTAAAAGGAGCAGGAATCCATGCTCCCACTCAGCTCTCCTAATAACAGAACCACCTATTATTATAATTATATGTAACATGGGTAAAAAAGCCTTTCTGTGAATTCTCTTCTAACTCTAAATATAGCCTATCCAGGTCAAGCTGGCAGGGTAAGCAGGAGTCCTGATGAAGTTTAGATCATAGTAAACCTTAGATCCACCAAACACTTCTCATGGCTGCCAAGCTCATTCATTCTAGACACTTACACCATTTTCTCAGTAAAATAATAATTTTGAAAGTATTAAAAAAAAAATAATTAAAATGACAGCCTCAGAAATGAGGAAGCCCATCCAGCATAAAGTGTCAACAGCATCAAAGAGTTCTGGGTTATCTCTCCACATATATATATCACTGTATTATATCTCCATATAACCAACTGCCTCATCTCACCATTCTGCAATAACAAGCAGTAAGTCTCTACTACAGTTCTGTTTCCACTGTAAATCATTTCAATTCTGACATCTTCACTGGGGACTAAATAACATGTGACCTTATCTAACTTAAATATGGTATTAATTTTAACAAAAAAAAAGTGGTTTATGAAATGCAGGAGCTTAGGGTAACTGGGGGGATACAGGTCTGCCTCAGGGTGTAGCATATGGATTTAATTTTCCCTACATTTTCCACCAAATTCTAAGAACTACAGTAATGTTTTGCTATTGGGTGGCACAAAATCATAACTCCAAGTCTTGCCTAGAAGAATCAGGGGTCTGAATGCTGCACTGGACAAGAGAAATTCAGAACGGCTGAACAACAATTGCAAAACCTTAAATGGACCAGATTTCTTTCCAACCTTTTCAATAGAACTTGGAGAACTTTTGAAAAAATAATTGCTGCCTGCTTTGAAAAATAAGAATGTGCTCCTATCCTGAAATATAGATAAAGACCAATTCTGCTTCCAGCTACCCTGTTGAAGCGTGGAATGAAGTTCTAGAAGTTAAGCTGCTATGACCATAAATGCTAAAATGGATCCTTTATGAGACCTTTGAAATAGTTTGTCAAAAGACTTTCTGATTCTTCAACAGGAACTTTCCAAACCTCAACAAGAAGGAACCCCTTCATCCTGAAGATCTTCCTATCTTTGTCTCCTCTATTGTTTGTTTCCTCCTAAACAAAATGCCACCTACCAGATACTGCTGCATACACATGCCTTCAAGAAAAGGGATAACTTGACTTGCATTAGCACTAATGCATATGGTAAAGACAACCTGGACACACACACAGCTACATATTTTATAGGTACATTAATCAGAAACATCTCATTTATTCCATGCATTTACTTGTACTTTTGAAAAAAACATCTTACTTGAAGGCTTCCTAAAATGAGACAACTAAGTTGTCGAAAAAGCACTTAGAATCATAGAATCATAGAATCATTTAGGTTGGAAGAGACCCCTGGGATCATCAAGTCCAACCATCAGCCCTACTCTACAAGTTCTCCCCTACACTAGATCCCTCAACACCACATCTAATCTGCTCTTAAACACAGTCAGGGAGGGTGACTCCACCACCTCCCTGGGCAGCTGATTCCACTGACTGACCACTCTCTCCGTGAAAAATTTTTTCCTAATGTCTAGCCTAAACCTACCCTGCTGCAGCTTGCAGCCATTCCCTCTTGTCCTGTCGCTCATTGCCCGTGAGAAGAGACCAGCACCAATATCTCTACAGTGCCCTTTCAAGCAGTTGTAGAGAGTGATGAGGTCTCCCCTCAGCCTCCTCTTCCTCAGACTAAACAACCCCAACTCCCTCAATCGATCCTCATAAGCCTTGTTTTCCAGGCCTCTCACCAGCTTTGTTGCCCTCCTCTGTACTCGCTCCAGCACCTCGATATCTCTCTTGTGCTGAGGTGCCCAGAACTGGACACAATACTCAAGGTGTGGCCTAACCAGTGCTGAGTACAGGGGGACAATCACCTCCCTACTTCTGCTGGTCACACTATTCTTTATGCAAGCCAGGATGCCATTGGCCTTCTTGGCCACCTGGGCACACTGCTGGCTCATGTTCAGCCTCCTTATTTTTGTTTGTCTTAACATCTTACCTATTAATTTTATTGCATGTGCTGTAACTCTTGAATTATGGAAAAAATCAGGAAATAATATTTTCCTGCTTGCCTCTAACACACTTGCCCTTCCACTTTCCCAATATGGAGAGTCAGAGGCTACTCCAAGGTGCTCTCCTCCATTCTGCACCTCTCATTATCCTGGGCCTTTTTAAAGTTTTCTCTAGTTCTGCTACACCATGAGTCAGAGGAAACTAGAATCTGGTGGAGATATAAGCGTACCAGGGACTTACATCACAGACTGCATTGCTTTCATGGTTTGTTCTGATTCCTTTCACCACAATTCTTAATGTGCCATTTGTGGTTCTGATGACTGTACTGTTAAGTATTAAACCAATATTGTCATAGATTTTACCAAATCATGTCTATTTAGTACTAAGGGATTAAAAATATATCCTGAGGGATACCAACACTGATGAAAACAGAAGGTGAATTTCACCTAGCAAGCACTATAAATATATAGGTGAATAATTCTGCTGTTGCGCTTTATGATACACATCATGCTGGGATTTACAGAATGACCCTAACTTGTATCCTTAGTGGAACATTCACAAAAAGCTTGTATTAAAGTCAGTCAGTCTGCTTGCAGTGGGTAGACTGCAGACTACAGACAAAGAGCCCAAATTCACACTACTGTTTCTTCATTGATGGTGATGAGGTGTATCACAGACAGATTTGGCTTAGAACACACATCAAGCACGACAGAAATTTCTAGAGGAAGTGGTGGTGTCAGGTATACAAACCAAAAATAGGTCCTCCCTTTGTACTACAACATAAGACACAAACTAACACACTAATATAGGATGGGGGACCAGAAGCAAATTTGCTGTCATACCAATCAGACAGCCTCAGCCTGTCATTTAAACTGCTGTCAAGTTTGTGGGAATAAGAGACAGAACTTTAAAAAGACCTTCAAAAGAACAACAAGGTTTGGTTTGCAGGTCTTTTCATATACTTCCTTCTGTACATCTGGTGCAACACCTGAGAAAGCCTGACTGTAAGACTTCAGAAATGTGTGTGCAAAGTAATAATAATTTAAAAATCACTAAGCAAATTCATCAACAACTGTAAGATGAGATCTCTCAGTAAAAAAGTTGTTTTAAAAATAAGTGGTTATTACCATATTTACAAAGTCTGGGTAGAAAGAAGTAGAGAATTTGCAATCTTTCTTCCCCCTAAGAAGGCTGAATGTCATTTTGCAGCCAGTTTCATCAGCTGTGTCACAAAGGCAGCTGTGACCATTACAATCATGGAGCTGAAGAGCATTGCTTTCTATTGGTAGGAAAAATGATGATACTGGAGCACCTCTCCTCCCACAGAAAATCCTGCACTTTATCAAAGCCAAGACAAGCACCACCATGTCAAAACCAAGATAAGCACTTTTTCCTGCTGAAAGCAGACACCTCTCTCCTTCAATTCATGATATATCAGAAACTCAGCTCAAAACAATACCAAGCAGTAACACAAAGGCTTATAGAAGAAGGACTCCTTACACACCATCTCTCCCCTGTGCCCACCAAAAAAGTTCTCAAACGAATGCAAGAAAGGCATCCTGCTGGACTATGGAAGCACTTGGAGCCAACAGTCAACACATTAGGTAACCTCATTATCCACTGCCTAGTGCCAAAGGCAAAACAGGTGTGAGGATACCAAAGCAAGAGGAAAGCACAGGCTGTTAATAGAAAACTTCAATTTTAAGGGCATTAAAATATTTCCAAATGTTCAGAGAAAAGCCTCACAGGGAAGCAGACATATTAATGGAAAACTAGAAGAAAAATGTGAAATTGCTGGAAAGATGCATCATATTTAAGACACAGTTTGTTTTCTCCCCTCAGTTCAGACTCTTCAAGCTAAGACTGAAGGGCTTAAGTTTGATTTTCCTCCCCACAGAGAGGAGCAGGAAAGACTGGTCACTATCTTTTTTTGTGTCACATTACTGTTTGTCATTTCAGGGAAATGGAATGCTAGTTCCTTTTTCAGACTCAATAAGTAAGACCATTCAACAGGAGAGGTCATATCACAATTGCCACCTCGCCCCTTCAACTTCCACTAGTCCACTGTTTCCAATTCAGCTCTGGAACTAACTGCTATAAGAAATAACTACCAACCGGTAGCAAATTCTGGTGAAGTTAGTGAAATTACATAGCTGCAGAGTCAGTCTTGATATCAGACCTTTTTTTTGAGCAACCACTAAAATCAGGTCCTAGAACTGGGATCTGGTGGATTGAAATATGTGGGCAAGATATTAAAGACTAGTAGAATTCCAAAAGTCATGGTTTTACAGCATCACTTTGATGCTCTGATACACTTTCTCAGACCCTTAATGTCAGAATTTAGTGGAATTCATTTTTGTGCCTTCCCTCAGTTTCCACACTTTAATTCCACAATGCTCTCATTTGCTACAAGGTACATAAGCACATTCTTATGACATGCCTCAGATTTTTATTGTTATTAACCACTTTCAAGAAAAAGACATCATGTTCCAGAATAGCCATTCAAAATACAACCTATTTTCAATGAAACTTACTTCCACAGACCACCTGCAGATGCTGCAGGACACACTCATGGAATTTCAATTTCAAAGGATACCTGATGTTCAGAGCTTGTAGCAGTGTGAACACCATATATGGGTTTTATTTATAAATTTTATTTATTTATTTCAGTGAAGCCATAGGATTTGCAAACTGGACTTCTACTGGAGGGAATGCATGTATGTCAAAATCTCCTAAGAATTATTTACTAGCACTTCAAGATACTTTTTCACATTCAAAACACAATAATGCTGTCTAATTAGTCTTTAAAAGCCACTATAAATTGGTTGGCAAGTACACACATACAGAAAGTTAAGGACAGAAGGGAAAAAAAATGGATAGTTTTAACACTTCAGACCAATAGTCTACCTACCCAGTATCTAGTCTGTACTAACTGATGGACCAGGGAAAAAGAAACAGGAGTGGGACAAGAGAGCAAGTGTGTGAATGATTAACAGTGAACCACAGAACCAGCTGATATTTATACCCAGGACTCTCAGTCTTTCCAGTGCTCACTTTCCAACAGATCACAAGCTCCTGAATCATTTCATGAACACACTGCGGGCTGTGCAGCCCATGTCATCGCTGTGCTCTGACCAACCACCTCACCCTCAGTGACCACAAAGCAGGACAGACATTTCAATATCCCTCTTGGTTAAAATAATGTGAAAGATTCATGGAGACGCTCAGATTAAACCAGGAATCTCTAGGGCAGGAGACTATCAACCACACACTTGCTCTCTTACATGTGCACATACGCCCTTTTCAAACAGGGCTGGAGCTCTCAAAAAAATCAACAGAAATTTGTTTCCCCCTTCTGATATTTTAGGTAATTTAATTTGCTGAGTTATCTTTTTTCTTCTCTGTGTCATAAATGGATGCACACTGTGCTTCCTATAATCCATAATATAGGAGTCTAACATATTACTCGTTAGCTTTCTTCAGAAATATGGTTTAGTGTTTTAAATGGAAAACCCAGAACAATGAAGCCCGGTTCCTCAGCCGTGTAACTGGTCGCCATGATTATGCTTCTTGGGATCGTGTGCCAAAATAATTTAGAAACACATTTCGCACATTCTTTCCTTGCCTGTGAAAGCCATGAAAAAAATTTGGAAGTTTCATTACCTGCCTATGTATATTTAAATTCACTGGTGGAAAAGGCTGTGCTAGCACTAAGGGAGTACCTCATGGTTACACACTATTCAACTGTGCTGGGGGTTCCTACACAATCATTTGTGAAAAACTTTTACCTTGGAAGGAAATACTCTATGAGCTTCTGATTCCTGAATACAGATCTCCTCATGGAACTATTTCCAGCAGGTACCTCTGCTATTTAACAAGCAAGCAACACAATTTAAATCATCGCTTAACAAGAGCAAGGTTTTCTACACTTTTTCTACTCTTCCACTATCAATCTGCTCTGGCACAAACCTATGTGTCATAATTTCCATGGAGTCATGTAGACAGTTCTATTGAAAAAAACATTTCCAGAAGTTTTTGTTGAAACATCACTTTGAAGACTGTCTATGTACAACTCAGAAATAGCACATTTGCTTTTTTTTCAGCTGTTACTGTGTTTCCCCCAGCCTTTAAGAGTTACCACCTACCCATTCTTGAACATTCTTCCAATTAAAACTCTTTGCATCTGACCTGATCAACCCAAGCAAGTGCCAACTATAGATTCTCAAGAAGCATTTCAAATCACACATGAACAAAATCACTATAAGTAAATCCAGTCAGTGAGTCTCCCCTTGATACGCATTCTCTAATGTTTCTCTTGAGGACATGTTTTGCTGAAATAAATTCATATGACAAGTCTCATTTTTTCCTCTACAGACCACCATACTTTTCCGGCACAAAAAAACCCCGAGTATAAATCACATACTTGCTGAGATGCTTAGATTGGCATGTTATCTCATGTAAGAGCAAGGTAGCAAGATCTCAGTTGTAGAGACATGGTATTTTTTTGTTAGGCAAATGGCACTGTTTTTTTTCTTTATATAATGCCTCTGTAGGTTATTCAACATTTTTCCCTCCTCTGATAAAAGATATAGACTGATAACTCAGTATATGTATAGTGTTCTTCACTCATGTATTTCAAAATCCTGATAATTATCACAGATTTAATAATGAATATCCTGATACAAAGAACTCTCTCTTCTCATTCCAGCAGTAGAACTTGGAACAAATCTCATGAGCCTGAGTGCTCAGTTCAGTATGTTTTCCAAATAATTTACATCCCATTATAAAATAATTGGACTGGCTCAAACTATAAAATTACCTTAAGGAAAGTTCAGGAATTTTGGGTCCTAGGATGTGTACCAGACTCCCACACCTGCTCAAAACAAGTCTTAACATCAACAGTTCAGTAAACGTTGAAACTAAAACCTTCTGGTCTCCTTTTGTCATATTCCCTCCATCATAATAATCTCTGCATTTATTTTCTCTAAGATAGTCCTTGTTTCAGCATCCTCTTTCCTTCCTTTCCCCACTCACATCTCCCAGGCTCCTACCCACGCTGCTTTCCTATCTGCCTGGGTAACAAGCAGGATGTGCAAAATTTATCCTGGCTGACCAGCTAGTAATTGTAAGCCAGCTAGTTGGCAAGATGATGGCTCAGGATGGGTAACATTTGAATTCTGCATACATGTCTTCTTGTAAGAGCACTGGTTCACACATCTTCCCCTTATACGATTCCTCTTTTCCACAAAACTTACAGAAACTTAATTCTCTTGAGATACCAAGCTGAAAAATAATATATGATACCATACTGTCTAGAGACAGGGGTGGAGGTAGATAGGTTAAAAGTCCTCAGATACATCACGGGGCTGCAAAAAGGATGAGTACTCAGTGAGTAGGATGAGAAGAAAGAAGACAGAATTTCATCACAAAATATTCAGATTAGACATGTAAGAAATTATCTAACAGTTCTAGTTTAATTAACTAAATTGCCAACAGAACATTGGAATGGCATCACTGGGGCTTTCAAGAACAGGTGAGTTGAAAGTGCTGGAAGGAAATCAGGTGTAGTTTGATTCTGCTTAATTGGTGGGCATAATGCCTTAAGAACCCAGCCATCCTTATTTGCTGAGATTTAATTCACATTAAGAAAATAGAATACAGAGAAAGGCAGGATATAAAACCACCATCAGACATAGCATAAATTTATTTGTAACAATCTTTAGTGTACTACACAAAATGAACCAAATCCTCTCATCACCCATGGTGGACTATCGGTTAAAGCATGAAGAAAAGTCATAAGGACACAAAGCTCACCACAGTGATTCTCTGGGGGTTCGATATCTTTAGGTTAAAAGGTTAAAAACTCAAATCTGTGGGAAAGAGAACACTCAACTATAAGTAGTTTCTGAAAATGAGCTTGGTTCATTTCTTGTATTTTTTTATTCGGAACTGTCCACCTTGTCTTTGTCCCACCTTACCTCAAGCCATTAAATATTCAGGCAAGGGTTTCTTGTCTCTCCTTACTCATAATATGCTTTTTCTCCCCACTTGGGAAAGTTATTAAATGAATCAGTTTCACTTTAAAAGCTGGATGGCCCTACCAGCTTAGCCAACGTGATGTGTTTCCAAAAAAGTTTCTTGCTCATCGCAGTAAGGAATGAAATATTTTTAAACCCCAAACTTCAAAATCCCAGATGGTCTTGAAGTCCTTTATAAATAAACCGTGTGAGTTTACAGTCAAATTTGCCCAAGAAAACCTTCTAATGGAGACTGAAAACTATAAATGTTCTCAGTTTATTAAAAAATGATTTGACACCAGCACAGACTATTTCAATTTTTTCCCTTCACACTGCAGAGCTAGACACACTTCTCAAAATATTTGCTTTCAATAAAGTGACAGCAGCCCCTCAAGAAGTGTTATGTAAGAGCCAGTATTTGATTTTTTCTGTTATATTTCATATTATATTGTCTGCTGAATAAAATGCTTTAAAAACATTAATGTAATATAGAATTTCAGACTCTTAATCATTTTGACAGGTTTTCTGAAACTCTTCAGAGCAACATTTGAGTAAAAACCCCCACGCAATACACAGCACCGAAATAGGTGCAGAACTGGGGGGAAGGGGAGAGGAGGGCTAGAAAGGTCTCTGCTCTAAAACACATGCATTCATTAGAAGAGAAAAATGCCCGGAAATTTGGCACGAAGAACAGTGTTTAAATGAAGTTTGCCTGAGGGGATAGCCCTGACTTGCACTCTTACCAACTGGATGGATATCATGTGACTGTTAACAAGTATTACGTACCAGGTAAAAAATTTCTCCGAAAGAAACCACAACACCATGGTGCAACACCATGAACAACCTCAGAGATAATACTTGCTAAAGGGGAAGTGTTCCTAGAGTGATGCACGGTCTATACACAAACATATCCAGACAAAAACGACAACAAACCAAAACTTACTATATGCTGTGCTTCATTAAAGGTGAATTTAGATCTAAACTTCATTTACAGGGTTTCAGGTCAGCTTATTTTGAGCACTGATTATTTTACACCTTAACTCCAGTTTTTCAGTGCATGTGGTCATCCCAATGTATACTTTAACTTTTAGACCTACATTCAAGCTGCCTTCATCTTGCATCTTAGCTCTCTGAAAGGACTATTTAATCATTTAAATGCCAGAGTCCTCCTGCCCATTTATGTGCTCTCATCTGACAATCAAGTACACGTTGAAACACAGCAATGGACGAAATGTGTAGTTGGTTTTCCAAACCACAGCTACTCAAAAAAGTACTTCGGAACCAAGTATTGAAAATTCTTGTATTGGACTGAGTCCCTCGGTATTCATTGTTCCCCATTACACATAAGTAACTAATTTCAACTATCACATGAGTAAACTAATTTCAGCTATCTATAAATAAACACGTAGTCTTTCATACAAGGGTCTAGTCTACTTCAAACACCGTAGTAGGAGACACAGAAGCACTTTATAACTTTTCTGTTCTATATACTTCCCTTTTTGGAGAAAGTTTGAATGAGAAGAATTTCTGATAATTTTCAAAACATTACAGTTAGCAAAATCAACTAAAAGTTTAACATATATTTTATAACTATAGATTATTGCAATAGAGTCGATATCGCATTCAGATGGAGACAACTCCCTAAGACACTACCAACAAATTAACTACCCACCCTCGCCCATTTTTCTTTTAACTTGTGAGAGAAATTAATATTCTGCATGAGCTGCTTCTCCAAGAAAACTCAGCTCCGATTCAGCATCTGGAATCAGATGAAGTACTACTTTTGCCCATTTTCACAGCTGCAGCTGACTAGCAAGAGAAGGTCGAGTGATTAACCCGAGGTCGCCGAGTGAGTCAGAGCAACAGGATTACAAACATTAACACTCCTGGCTGCCAGTCTCAACCCTTGCTCTTCTACCACATCCGCAGTCTTTACCAGCTTTAGCACACAAAAACGATGGACTAGTTAACACCAGACAGAGAGAGAGAAAGGGCAATTTTCCCTATACACACCAATGTCAATCCACTCAGTCTTGATCTGTAAACACTCCTCAATTCCAGCACGGCTCTGCCAACACATCTCACTTCTGGCCTGTCAAAGGCTGGTGTTCGTGCTGTGGGCCCCTGTTGAACAGTGACTGCCTGCTGAGCCAGATGCAGAGGTGGCTGTGGAACTAGACAATTAACTGGAAAATTCAGCGCCAACTTGCACCTGCATCCAGCAGTTCACTGACACCACAGAAAGGAAAAATAGGCTGATCAGTGCAATACAGATAGAAAGCTCATAGCTGAGCTGTATTGACTAATGTTAAAACACATTCAGTTGCGTGGTATTTTGAGAAGGGTCAAAATGGGCATTACTTAAACTGTAAACAAAACCAATCACTGTCAGTTAGCAGCAGTGCTATGGTATATGCTAGCCAACATAGAAATAGATGGTATATTCATATCCTGCACACAGCATTACCTGACTGTAAATACCCATATATACTATAGCTACAATGACAAATGCAACTTCTTAGAAAGATTGCTTCCTCAGTGGAGATTACAGAAACTCCAGATTAAGATTCTGACAAGTTTATTTTCTTAAATCTAAATTGAAGTCATAAATACAGCTCTGACTGCAGTGCCCCTTGATCTGTACCAGCTAGCTTTAATCAAGTTGGTGTCATCATTCATGAAAACAGGGTTGTAAAGGCTTTGCTCACTGAGAACACTGACAACGCATCCACGCTGCCCTGGATTCATGGCTGATGGTGACCACAACATGCAGAGTGAAGTTTGCCTGGATGTGTCTAGGTGGGATCACAGGCAAGTATGACAGCACTTTGAATCCAGAGCTGCATGTAAAATATTCTCCTCATAACCCAATTTTCTATATCCAAGAGGCCCGGACAGTCCTGGAACTGTCATCTTTTGTCAGATTTGTGAGCCCTTTTCTGAAACAAAACTCTGAAGCATCTGTTGCTCACCTACTGATGTTTTATAATATCCTTAAATCAATCACATCTGATACAATAGACTTCCTCCATGAAAACCAGAATCAGTTTCACTGAGTTGATTCACTGCCAAAATCCTTCAACTGATGTCATAGGGTAGTGGCGTTTGTCAAGCAACAGCACTATACAGGATACAGCTTTAACAGTCAACTTATTCTGTTCTTCAGTCAATGGCATGGGATCATGTGGAGGGATTCAAGAACTGGAAACAGATGGAAAAGATATCTAACTCTTGAAAAGATAATGCTTTTATCCTATACCAGTGCTTAATTTATTTTAGGTTTTCCTAAGGACATTAAAGATACACCTCAGAGCAAAATACACCTGCACAGATGTGAATATAGGAATTCTGTATTTTCTTATCAATTATAAATGAAAAATTGTTAATAGTTATTAATTACATAGACTAGTGCTATGCAGCTATCATTAGCTGGTTTTGACACTGGGATAAGGAAAGAGAGAAAACCTGAAAAACTGTGGTTTCTCATCAGTGGGTATCTTTTGAAGCTACGAGATGAGTTTAGGATGAATGGGGAGACAGGACTTAGCTAAAAGGAAAATAAAATCAATTCTCTTGAGACTTCTACAAAGATTGACCCTCTATTTTTCTCGGCCAAGCAGCTCAATGCAGTCAGCATTTTTAAGAATCATCACTCAGAATCTTGGACAGGTACAAGCAAAAGTGGAAAAGAGTCAGATGCAGGCCAAGGTGGCCAGCAGATTCACCCATAGCTATCCCAAGGCCACAGTTTCCCTTCACTCTCATATATACCATCTACTGAAGGTGGTACTTTCCAAAGCGACATCATCTTTCTTTCTGCTGCCGCTTCAAGGACTAGTATTTCCAGAGAGTTCAGATCTCAAACTAATGAGCTCCCAAACAGCTAAGTACGTACAAAACAAAATAGAACAGCAGTACTTGTATAGCACCTTTAATCCTAAAATCCTACAATAAAAATACTGAATAAACCAAATAACACCTTTAATTTGAAGACAGTTCCTTCAGTTTGATCATTAAAAGAATAAAAGAACAATAAAAATTAAACTGGCACAGTGCATAGGTCCTAATTTACAAGTCATCTGTCCCTGTTTCAGTCATGGGGTTGGTCTTTTAAGCCAGATAAACCTGTCTCCAACTGGCAAGTATTTTGAATTTTTCATTTCCCAAGAATTCAAGATTTCAGCAATACAGTAGTCCCTAGAACTCTTAAAATTCCAACTGCACACAGAGTGCTTGGTCACACAAGCCATGTTCTTCTCACAGCCATTCCCATTGGAGGATATTCTGCATGGGAAGGAGGAACAAGTACAGTCTTACAAGCAGGACTGCTTCACCAAAATAGAAGCATGACCATAGAACTCTTGATAAGTGCCAGAGTAATAAGCCTTCCCAGAACTGATTTCATTCCCATCAGAACATGTACAACAAACCCCTTAGTTCTTAATTAGTATTTGCATTAGAAAGATCCTAAGTCAACTGCTTAGATGGCAGTAAAAGACTGTGTACTGGTGTGCGTTTGTAATAACAGGTTTTTTACAGCAGAAAAGCCAAAGGGTTTCCTTTAAGTTGTACAAAAATAGACATTTCAACTGCTCTCATGTTGTAGCAGTAACCCAACCCACTGCCACGCTAGGTACCCCATTCCCCAGTCAATTCAGTCTTCTCTTTGAGGGAAAATGTGCTGAGCCTTGCTCCATCACTATGGAGAGCACCTAGGGCAGGAGCAAACACCTTGCATCTCTCTGCTGTAACTAATTTGGACATATGGAAGGAGGCAGTGAAGTCTGTGTTCTTTGTGGCCTAGGAAATACCATCTGCAGCTGTGAAATTCACACAAGCATCAAGTTGGTAAAGAAAACAGATGGCAAACAGAAGCAAATGGTTAAAATGTTCCCTCCACTGCAACACATGTGAAATCCCTTATTCCAATGGGCTGCAATAAACCTACGACTGTCAGTGCACATACAATGTATTGAAGAGTTTTTTCTTCACAAGGAAATAAATCTGATTTTTATCTAAGCTGGCAGTAAACAGGGTCAAATATTTAACTGTTTCTGTGGCAACTTCCCTATTGCTTTTCAATTTTCAGTTTGGGTTCTGTTTTTTCTACAATGCCAAAGTCAGAATGCTGTATAGCTACAGATCACAAGGATGTGAACAAAGGTGAAGAGGGTCCATGGCAAACACCAACGGTCAAATGAGGAAAGTAAATGTTTATCATAAGGAGCAAACTGTGGTGCCAGATAGAGGAACTTAGCTTCACCTACACTGGACTTATTATGCATGGTTTAGTCAAGTGATTTATATGAATTACACCACATTTTCCCTTTTTCTAGCTTGCTTTGATAATCAAAAAATCTTTTTGTAATTTACATTAATAGCTCTACAACATTGTGGAAAATATTAAGAGACCTTTATATTTTTGGCACCTCCTACTGCAGAGGACTGCACACAATCAGCACTCTTTTGAACTGTTCCAAAGGGTTTGGCAAGAATTTGAGGTACACCCAAAATGTCATGAAAGACCCTGTACTGAATCCTCAGAAAAGTTGGTCAGTGAATGTCCAGGTCAATAGTTTTCTTAGGCCCAAGACCACAGCACGCCTTTGCCAGCAACAAAAACATTACACTTACAAGTCACTTCCGTTATCTTAACTCAGTGAGTTTTAATAATAATAACAATAGCAATATACATTATAGAAGCATTATTTTCACAATCACTGGATCCCATGTTGGGGAATACTTTTCAGACTATAAAAGTATGTCGCCACAGAAGATTTCAGAATTAAACCAATTCAGAACTAGGCTTTTTCAGCACGTGTTGCTGCCTCAACAGCACAAGTGAAACAGAACACAGCAGAGAAAAGTGCAGTGTAGCAATCCAAGAATGGAATTCAGAAAAGCCTAAAGCTTTAATCATAACTATTGTTCTGACCTTGAGTTCTTTAATTTTCCAATTTATATTTTCTTATCAATAAAAAGCCTCATATCTCAGAGTAGGTTGAGCAAGGGATTGAAAGGGAAAAAAGAAGAAAAAAAAAAAAGGAAAGTTTTGTAAATGGAATAAAGTTAGCCCTTGTGGAAGTCAAAAGAATCAAGTCTGGCTGCGTGACACAAAGCAATGTCTGGCTACAAACTCTTGCTGCACTGCTCTAGAATTGCTCCTCCTTGTTCTGCTAGGGCTGTTCACACATGAGGAGCATGGAGCAGAACTTGAAGGAAATATTTGCTATCACTAAGTAATCAGGCCTAAGGGCTACATGAAGCCAATGCCTAAACTTTCTGATTTAAGAATATAAAATTTAAGCTTTCATTGTTAAGTTAGAGCCAAATCTTGTTCCAAAGATATGCAAGACCTATAGCAGCTCCTCCCAGGGCCAGAAACCGGTAACTCTAGTAGAAAGCTAGGGACACTTAAAATTTCCCCGTATACATATTTCTTTTT
>VZTM01019436.1:0-27776 GCA_013400555.1 Jacana jacana
GGGGTGGTGGTGGAAATGATTCCCTCCTTTTTTCCCTCATTTTGAATTACAAAAAATAAAAATGAAATAACAGTAAATGAAGTATCTTCCCCAAGCAGGCACACAGACACAGCACCCTGAACCAAGCCCCAGTTTTAAGCCCTTTTTCTTTTTTTTTAAAAGGAATCAAACTTACAGGCTCCACAGGCACTTGTGTGCCAAAATCTGCCCCTCTCTGCACCCAGACAGAATACCCAAGCATGACAGACATCAATCCCCATATCTCCAAGGGGCCCCCCAACACTGCAAGTCATCACCCACCTCTTGTGATCTTCCTCATCTCTGTGGAGCAGCTGCCCCTCACCATGGACATGAAGCTGCTCCTCTGCCACCACATTTTCTCATCTCTACCAAAGGCATGATCTCTCCCTCCCAAAGGTAACCATCAGACTACAGTAATGCTTGAAAATGAAAAAGCCTGTAAAAGTTACAATAATTAAAATTCCATTTTAATTCCTCTGCAGAGAGGAGGGAGAAGAGGTCTCTGGCACATGTTTTCCCACTGCCACAACAGTTCATGCATTGTGTTATAAAATTTTTCAGTGCCATTTATTTTTATTTGGCCGGTGAAATACTTTGGGGAAGGCCTCCTCGTAAATGGCCCATAAAGTTTGACAGGAACTAAACCTCCCACTGTTTTTGTGACCGATATAAAAAAGCACCAACTTAGTTGGCACCCTTAATGCATGTTTTATGGGAAAAGGAAGACTGTCTCTCTGTACAAGCACTGATTGCTGAGCAGACCAAGTTCAGTCCTGTAAGCATCTTTTGTGGCCTTTTACGAGGTAAGGCTTTCCCTATAAAGTTCTGGCTTCGCCACAAATCCACTTCCCTCTGGGCTCATCCATTAATAAGCACTTTCATTAAAATTCCACCTTTCTTAGGGAAACAGCCAAGCTAATTTAGCAGGAAATTGACTTTCTTCATCACCCCCGTGTCTTTGACTGCAGCCACACAAGCCAGCCTTGGCCAGAGACATCCTGCCCATCACCTTTTCTCCTGCATGCATCTATTTGCAGAAGCTACATGGTTCCTTGTGCTGTTTGGAGGAAGAGGAAACAGGAAGGTCCCCATACAGTCACCTGGAAGATGCAGTTGCTTTCAGAAAAACACCCAGAAACTATTATTAGCCTGTAGGACTGGGAGCAATTAACAGTGGCATTGGTCTGAGGGTTACTGATCCAGTTAAACACAAAAGATGGACAGCAAGAGGAGACCGGTTTAAGAGAGATTAAGTGAGGGATGGGGTGGCAGAGATCTGGCTCTCAGTCTATTGCATGCAGTTCATCATCCTCCTGGAGGTTTTAATCTATCAGTAGCAAAACCACAATCCTGTAGAAATAAAGAAAAATCCCAGCCTCATGACACAGACTATATTCCAGAAATTAAATTTCATCAGCATGTCGATACTTTATGAGCAGAGGAGAAAGAGGCCGAGTTCATCAAATACATTATCTGCATCCTGTATATTGGCAAACTTGTAAGAATTAAGAATTTTTTTGGCTTTATTGTAAAAATCCATTTTATTCTCTTTTGGCTTCCAAGACAAGCTTTCAGGTGGAAGGCTGTACATAACACCACTGTATTTAGAAACGAGAAACCAGAAACGACACTGACTCCATCTGTCCATAAAAAAAAAACAACCCATAGCATAAAAAATTCCATATGAATTTATTTTGCATTCTAGTGACGTATCTCTCTGCATTTCACAAGAAAACGTCCAGGAAAAATGACAGGTTTATTTTTAGCCTTTCTTTAATCTTTGCAGAGTATGGCACCAGATTGCAACCTATCATGAGTGTCCCAAACTAGGCTGAGATATGCTGCTGAAAAAGAATGGGTTTGGATTGCCTGTCATACTGCAAAGATATGGAGATGTTCTTAACAACCAGCCCCACTCCAGCTATAGGAAATTTGATCATATGCATTTCATTCTCAGTGTCACATATAAGTGGGAGATACATTTGTCACTGGATAATACATTCAGAATTAACAAGAAGAACTTGTCAGGTTTTGGCTACAACCGCTGAAGCTAAAGCCTAGAGTGAAATAAACTGTCAGATCAGAGCTTTGTTAAAAGGATTAAACCTATTCTTAAGGTTGGAGCTGGGGAAAAGCTTTTAAGCTTTATACTTACACCTGAAAGGTTTTAGACCAGGATTCTAACAAAGACTGACACAAAACAAATATTTTAAAAAAGTAACAGCTAATCTGACCCTGCAAGCGGGACCGTTTCCAGAATCAGCTGCGTTATGAACGATGCTCTCAGCAAGCACTCGCTGAGAAACCCTGGATTCATCAGGTGGTCACTAATTATTGGCCACAACTTTTGGCATCCGCTCAAGTCGCTGTAGAATCAGTAACTGTTTTGTACATTAGTCCCATTACAGACCTACTACAGTAATTGATTTGCACAGTGGCCATGTGGTAACTCATAAAACTTTGCACTGGGGTCCCAGTTCTACAAATATTTCCTCCTGTGCTTAAGGGGAACAAAACACCCTCTGAAAGTCACTGAGTTCAGCCACGGCCCCAGCCTGCAAGCCAGCGTTAGGAGGATCAGACCATTGCATTGTAGCCTTTGTACCACAGGAAATAAAAAAAAAAAAAAAAGTTTTCCTACATTCAATTAATTACAAAATTGCACCACATGATACCCCTGTGAATGAAGTAGGTGTTACCATACCACTCATTCCGCAGTTGGGGAAGCAGAGCTATGACTCAGAGGCGCAGTGAGCTGCTCAAGGTCACACAGTAGCTGTCATAAATAGCACCCAGGTGCCCTGCTCTTGCCCAACTCAGAGCTTTCTCACACTGCTTCAACAGTATTGTGGCAGCTTGACTTAAGCTTCAAAGAGGTTTTGAACCCACTCACTGTCTGGCCCGTCCCCCATCTTCTTTGCCCAGCCATTTACCCAGCTCTGAACCATGGTGCCTCATGGTTCCTCACTCTCCTGCCACCTCTTTGTCCTCAGCTGGTTGAGCCAGGCATAGGCTTCCCCTTACTGGCATTGGGATAAGGAAATAGGCGGTAACAGGCACCAGATCAGATGCAACAAGCAGCATAGCAACGCAAACATGGCAATGCATAGCAAATAACACAAATGCTGCAGCAGGGAGCCTGACAGACACCAAAGCAGCCCACACTTGTGAGTGGCTGCTGCTTGCTGGGAAGAGGCTGTCAGGCTCCTCCGCCCCACAGATCCAAAAAAGGTTTATCAAGAGGGTGAGCTGATACCTGCAAGTCAAAATATCCTTCTACAGCTCTCACAAAAAAAGCTCCTACCAAAGATGCCACAAATCCTGTTGTCAGATGAAAGGCTCCACTATCACATGTAACCTGGAGGCAAAGATTCATAGCACTTTGGTAACCTACAAGCCTTTCACCTCTGTGTCATCCATCAATAAAATACAAAGCTGGGTCATTCAGATGCCTTGCAAAGCCCAGGCACTCAGTTAAAGATTTTCGGCTCACTGAAGGTCAGCTTCTCATCTGTTTGGGCTCAAGGCAAAATTTCTGGGCTCTGCAGTTGTGGGAGCTTGTGGGATTTGAGCATTACAAGACTGGACCCCAAGGAAGAAGAACGAACCAGCTGCACACCCTCTGGCTTCGCAGAGACTACAGTCAAGGGGCACAACAGTGCAGAAACAAGTCTGCATTGCACAAGTCAGATGTTTTCCTAAAAGTGCCATAAAATGAAGCCCCGATAGGATTAAAGTTTAGTGATTCTGAGAGACACCAGACAGCACAGCGTCAACAGTCTGGGATCATGAGAGCTGAAGTCTAACCTCATTGTGATATTGCTATAGTCAAGTAGGAACACGAGCAAGTCTGACATTCTCCGTGTCTCTGCCACATAATAGAATATGCCTCTATTGACTTAATCTGCCCAGATTATTGAGTCATCAGAGCACAGCCTGTTCCTCAGCAGTACAGCCCTCACCACAGCCCCAAAGCCTGCAGTAGATATGTTCTGACAACAGTCTCCTCTAATGCTGGGCTTTGTCACGTAATAAACACTACTAAATCATCTTAAGAAATATGCTTGGATTGCTTTTTAAAGAAAGGAATCCTTATTTCATACTTGAAGCCAATTTTGGTCTAAAAGAGGTTCATTTGTCCCTCCTAGGAGGAAAGGCACTGTGTCATCATAGCTTTCCTAGCAATCAGACCAGTCTGTGAGGAATCAAACCTCGCAACACCTTTAATAATGATGTACCACAACTGTGCAGTATCACTCCTCCTGTGAAGCTCTGCTGTTACCTCTCCTGCTTTTTACACCAACCTACCTGATGGCTGAGAGTAGGGAGCACACTTTTTAATATTTGAACTCAGTTGTGCTAAGTACTGTACACTCACCGAAATACCAATATACCCCTGGTGACCAACGCTGCCAGGTAATGAGGTTTGTTGCCTTCACACAAAAAAAAAATATGAAAGCAAATAAAATAAAATGAAAAACAGTGTAATTATGGTTTGGAGAGCACCGGTCTCAATTTTTCTGTTCTCTAAATCCTCTAGGGAAACAAAGAATGAGAGCTACTTATTGATTTCATCCTCCCAACGCTCACACACAAGACTTGCTGGAAAACAGGACCCCTTGCTAGAAATCACCACTGTCCTCAGCTCCCCCAGGGAAACAGGCAGGAGAAAGCAGAAGCAAAGACACTCGAGTTTAAAAGGGAAAAAAATAGAGGAAAAAAAAAAAAAAAGAAAAGGAGGGCAACAGTTTCGGCTTTCATTATAAGCACTGTTATATCAACAATGGCTGGGGAACAAAGGAAGCCATTTCCACTAGTTCCTGCTTCAATTAGTTATTTGAACTAGTGAAGATTGTGCCACTTTATCTCCCCCTTGTAACATAATCATTGTATTTTACATCTCATGAGAAAAAAGGCCTGCCAGAGGACATTATCTGGCTCTGGGTCATACATCACAGGAGATAACATCGTTATTCATGTCAAAAGGGATGATCAAGGTCTTCCTGTTTTATCAGCGATTAGCCAGGAAAGAAAAGCTGCTGTTGCTGCTCTTGGCAGGTAGCCAGGCGCTGTATGAGTATTACCATCACCGTGCAGCCGTGCCGGGCCTTCAAAACGCACAGAAACGGCTCTTGCAAAACCATTAACATCCTGGCTGATAGGGAAGGCACTGAGCTTTCATCAGCCAACAGGAGACAGTCTCCTCCAAGAGGGGGTCTGATCCTGCTCCCACCTGCAATGCCTGTGCTCCAGCACTGGCCACCATCAGCCTCCCTGGAGGTTGATATCCACTATCCTCCACTAGCACCCCCCCGCAGGTGGAGGGACCTGGCAGCCAAGGCAGGCTTTTAGGTTTCTCTCAGGCTGTCCTAAGTAGCTAAGTCCCTTGGGCTCAAGCCAGACTGCTCTCTTCATCCCTAAATGCCCTCACCTTGGCTGTTGCCATCTCCCTTCCAGCCACCATCTGTACCACTCGTTCTCCCCTGAGGTTGCATTGCATTGAAGCTGGGGCAGAGCTCAGCCTTTGGCTCTGCCGCCTGCTGAATTATTCCACTTCCGAAGCACCTTCCCTGGAGCTCAGAGCTCTTCACTCCTGAATGCTTAGCATACTCCCAGTTTAAACATCTCAAGCAGTTTACATACTACCTGAGAGCAACAGTAAAACCTACCCACCTTATCTCAGCTACAAGCCCAAAGGGAGTTAGAATTCAGTGCCTTATGCCTCGAACACTAACAAAAAGAAGAAAAACACTGCTATTTGAAAAACATCCCATGTTGAACTACAGAGGTACATTTCACAGTGTCTTCTTGAAGTTACTTAGCTTTGTGCCTGACGCAGGGTTCACTGAACCAAGAAAGCCTTTCCACTCATTCATTCAGCTCCAGCTCTGCATCCTTTGGCAGTAAAACAGTGTCATGGAAATTCAGTACCCCAAGACTCATCTGAACAGGTTTTGACTGTCTTCTCCCACCCACTGAAAATGGCAAAGTCCTTTCACCATTAGTACTGTTGTAAATCAAAGCACATAGAAGATCCTGTGTGCGAGCTGGATAACTCAAGACCCAACCTTTACAAGGTTTGAATGTTGCTAAAACGCCAAAGTCAGCATCGTTGGTTAACAAGCACCAAAGCACATAAGAGATACATAACATCCCACTTTGGGGAACACCTTTCTTCAAGTGCACATTTTGGATAGATCCATTGTGTGGGTTTTATACCTCTCCCCAGATCATCTATCACTGACCAGATATGAGAAAAGGCAGGGAAGACTTGCTGAAGCAAATCACTCCAATAGTTACTCCAACAACAGTTACTCCAACTCAGAGCCTACCACGCAATTATGCTGTTGTGCCAATGAGACTGAAACTGAAAGAATGCTAATAGCAAAAATAAAGTGTGAAGCAAAGCTTTTTAAACCTTGCAATACATTAAAACTAATAACAAAAGAAATCTGACACCAAATGCCATTTCCCCTCAGAAGGGAGATAAAAATGACTCAGCAACTGAGTCAAGACAGGAAACTTGTCACAGAGCCAGTGATTGTGGCTCCAGTGGAAGTGGGCTCCAAATCGCTGTCACTGGTGTGTTCATCATCACTAATACTGTCAAACACAACACGTGACCCGCCTGCAGAGCCATATGGGACAAACTCACCATGAAGAACTTGAGAAAGTCAAATGTTCCTCCAGGTGAGTTGTGAAGAGGAAACATGCTCAAACAGACTACAAAAATAAGCCAGGTTAAGCCAGCACAGCCAGGGTCTTGCAGGTCACATAGTTAAACAGAAAAACAGGGCTTGGCTTTTTCAGAAGGAGTTGCACTGAAAAGTTGGGCAATGACCTGTTCCCATCTTGGATGCTGATCTCAAAGAAGTGCTTTCCTCCTGCCCACCCACATGGCTAAGGGCATGATGTAAAGCAACTGTCCCCAAACAGTAGGCAAAGGGTACCCTGAGCCTTCCAGTCCTTTGGAGTATGGACACAAAAGGACCTGAACTGCAGGACACCTCATAGAATCATAGAATCATTTAGGTTGGAAGAGACCCCTGGGATCATCAAGTCCAACCATCAGCCCTACTCTACAAGTTCTCCCCTACACTAGATCCCTCAACACCACATCTAATCTGCTCTTAAACACAGTCAGGGAGGGTTACTCCACCACCTCCCTGGGCAGCTGATTCCACTAACTGACCACTCTCTCCGTGAAAAATTTTTTCCTAATGTCCAGCCTAAACCTACCCTGCTGCAGCTTGCAGCCATTCCCTCTTGTCCTGTCGCTCATTGCCCGTGAGAAGAGACCAGCACCAACCTCTCTACAATGCCCTTTCAAGCAGTTGTAGAGAGTGATGAAGTCTCCCCTCAGCCTCCTCTTCCTCAGACTAAACAACCCCAACTCCCTCAATCGATCCTCATAAGCCTTGTTCTCCAGGCCTCTCACCAGCTTTGTTGCCCTCCTCTGTACTCGCTCCAGCACCTCGATATCTCTCTTGTGCTGATGTGCCCAGAACTGGACACAATACTCAAGGTGCGGTCTCACCAGTGCTGAGTACAGGGGGACAATCACCTCCCTACTTCTGCTGGTCACACTATTCTTTATGCAAGCCAGGATGCCCTTGGCCTTCTTGGCCACCTGGGCACACTGCTGGCTCATGTTCAGCCTCCTGTCGACCAGCACCCCCAGGTCCTTTTCTGCCAGGCAGCTCTCTAGCCACACTGCCCCAAGCTGACAGCTGAGTCACCCCAGCTCTTTCAGTAGAGCCACGGCTTGGGACTGGCACAGAGCTCATGAAACCAGGGCTGTGAGCAGCACTCTGGTACCCACTGGAGCTTGGTGTACCTAATACAGCTCAGACCCAGACCCCTCCTGCTCCCCACAGCACCTAGAGCAAGAGGTCCTTACTGCCACTGCGTCTCAGGAACACTGCCCAGAACCAGGGCAAGTCTCCACTGGGGCTTCGCTCAACTCTCAGCTGATGTCCAAGCTGCTCATCAGGCAAAACACGGGAAGCTGAGCTGTACAGAGGGAAGGCTCCTCCAGTGTCAATCTTCGGGACTAAGTCAAGTTAGCAATTGGGCTTCCACCCAGAGACATCCTTGGCAAAATATTCAGTCCTCATGATTTCCATTTAGTAGAAATCATGGTATCTAAGCTGGGAAAGGCTGGCATGTAAGCTCCTGAGTGGTTAGCAAACCCTGTACTGCCCTTTTGGAGAAAGAGCCAGAAGATCATTGTCTAGATAGAAGAATTAATAAAGTTTTAGTACAGAGATCACATAATCCCTGCAACCTTTAATAAAGCAATTGTAATTACAGAGGATTGCTATTTTTCAAATCAAATGTTTCAATTACCAGATATATAAAAACATCGTTGCACCAGCTGCCAAAAAGGAATCAAGCAAAATATGTAACTCTCCCAGTAATTAACATTAGGGGTAATTTGCATGTGATCCCTCATCAGATCTAAAAATGCCAACTCTGAAGAACTGCCCAGTTTGTCCTTTGGGCATACTAGCCTTGCTCGTATCCTGTCAAACCTTACATCCAAAGACCTCAAACTACCAGCAGAAAGGCAAGGTACTTGCTGCCACAGGAGGATTCTTATCATGCACGTAGCAACACCCTTACAGAGCACAGCAGCAGAAGCTACAGAGCAAAACACATCTCTGAGCTCTATTAATTAGTTGATATATCACAAGTGTATTCTAATCTATCTTTTCTCTTCAAAGGTGGTCCAGATCATCCCTCCGGTAGAGTCCTTCCAGGAAGCAAAGCCTCTCTCGCAGGATTTCCCTGCCGCCCCCTCGAGCCATTTCCCACGGCCTCAGCCCTGCACATCCCATCAGATGCACCACCACCCACTGAGCTCCAGCCCTACAGATGGGGCCCCCAGCCCCCAGTTAACTGGTTCAGCATGACTGCTGGGGTCTCTCCAGGAGCTAAGCCAGCAGCACTGGGTTGGATCCAACCTGGCAGGACCAACCTGGGTGCAGACCAGCCCCTGATCTCAGCTGGAAAGGTCTGTCACAGATAACTACTTCTGCAACTGCCCCAGAAAAGATTTTTTTGGGTTGTGTAATGGATATCCAAATACCAGGGAGATGAAATCCATCTGCATGACAGTTTCTTGTGGAAGAATTGTACACTATAGAAACTGTACATACTGCTTGCTCGCAGCCAAAAGCGTTATTTTGCATGGGCTACACCACATGGATATTTTTATTATTACACTTCATAAAATATTTCTGAAGTTTCCTGGAAGATAGTGTTTCACATGCCACCAACAAACACAGCTTGCTCCAAGCAACTCTTGACACATATGCAGAGGAGGAGAAAAACACCCCAAAAAGTCACCTAAAGCCTTTTCAAAAGCACTAACTGCTATGCATTGCAGAGATAAGAGTCATGATTTGCATTGGATGAGGCCATCACTGGAGTTCCACCCATGCAAAAAACCACACACTCCATATCAGGGTTTTTTCTTGGATCGCACAACCTGCGTAGGACAGTGTCCCACATAAGCTTCCCAGACACGCACTGCTAACACTACAGTCCCCTCTGCTACCCAATACCCCCCACCTTCAGTCATTCTGTCACTGTTGTACCCAAAGGGGAAGCATAAGGGGCTATCTGGTAGGGAAAAAAAAAAAAACCACACCACAGTGTGTTGGTCAAAGTCTTTACGGGTGATCAACCACCTCTTGTCATACTCCCTACCCCGTGGTTTTCACTTCTATACCTGTAACAGTTGTACATCAACAGAAGAGACACCCACTGTATGAGTTCCCACCCCTTTGCTTCAGTCCAGGCTGTTCACATGGATGCTGATCACCAACATGTTTCTGGAGCCTGGATCACAGCATCTCCAGCAGCCAGGGTTTGCATCCTAATCCCACACCACCTCTCCCCACCACAGCAACAATGCAAGGGTCAACAGCAATAGGGTTAGCCTAGTAGCTTCAGCTGGTAGCTGAGTAAATTAACTTTAAAAAAGAATAAAAGCAGTATTTTAAATAAATGCAGAGCCATGGTTCTGCTCAGAAGTGCTGCTATTAGGCAGCAGCTTGAAGAACAGCAATGTCTGGTGAAAAAGCATTTTAAGTGGTGTGTGTTTATTCACTGATTTCTTCAGTGATTATCAGCTTGGTATGGGCTAGCAAAGCATATCAGAGCTCTGAAAAATGACTTTTAAGTCTCATACTGTGACAAAATAATAGCTGGCTAATAACGCAATGACTTGTAAACCACACTTAACAGAGGATATTAATGAAGATATTCCCCAACTTCTAAATTACCAATATTGATTATATCTGTGTAATGAGGATGGATAGGATTTCAATTTGAGAGTTAACACAATTGCTGAAATAATTCACTGGAGATGAAAGCACTTCCAAGTCAGTTACCTTTTGGTTCTTTAGAAATGTTGACTTTGAAACACTTCAACAGACTACTAAGATCTCAGAAGAGAGCATCCCAAATATCACCTTCATGTTTCAGTGCAGTGGATATCTCCTCAATTATTTCTTTGTAAATTTATTACAAGCATCTCACACATAAAAGCATGGCTCAAATATCTAAGTCTGAGAAATTGTTAATTTCATGAACCTTAATTGAAATTTTTACCACTGAAAATCTGAGGTTCTTCAGACAGAATCTAGCCATGGGAAAATAATAATCTACGATTACTGGATTTCCTAACAAGCCAAATGAAGACTAGAAGATACCAATGCAAAAAGAAATAATCATCATAAGCATAGACATGCAAGATTTCTTTAGTCTGTTATTAAGCGATTATTTAATTTGAATCCTTATAATGTCGTAGAACAAATTACTAGGAGGACCAGGTCATCATCCCATTGTTGCCAGATAGTGCTGCCAGTGCAGTTAATAACTCCTTCACGGATTTGAATGCAGCTACTAGAAAAGAAGAGACTTATCTTTCCAAGCATACAAGTGGAGGGAAAGAAGAAAGTGCTTATCCATGTCTCTGAAATAGAAGCAGATTTATCAAGCCCTTCTTCTAAGAATGCGTTTGCCAGAGAGCCATAATGCCTTGAGATTAATTATTCTGAATAAAAATGATGGAGAATGACACTAAGCAGTATTGATTCCCTGCTCAGTTGCTGTCCTAGCCTTACTTGTTGCTCCTGCCTCAGATCCCCTTGCTTTTTCCATTGCTCTACTTTCACCTGCAGTTCATCTGCAAAATAAAAAGAGTCTACAAATGCTTTGTTTCCAACTTTCTATTTTATTCAGGCTTCCTATAATAAAGGTCTTGAAAATAGCATGCTCCAAAAATTACAATCACCTCCTCTTTCTTTTCCTGGTGCAACGTCGACAGTACAAACCTCTGAAACAGTAGGGTTTGGAAAAGCAGGGCCAGGAGCACCAGGAGACACAACAGTGGTTGCAGACAGCCCAAAGCCAACAGGGGTGCCCATGTAGAGCTCCATGGAGCAGCCATGCAAAGCGCTGCCCATAGGATGGGTGCTGTGCCACCTTACCAGGGCAGGCTCTCCTTGCCTCACGGCTCACAGAGAGCATCCCCCAAGCCTATGGGAGACCTCAGGCAGAAGAGGAGCAAGCAGCTACCAGGCAGGAGGCATTACAGTCCCAAATGGTCTCTTCAAACAGCTGCTGGATGGAGCAATCCAGAGCAACCACATGGCCCTGTGCAAAACTGGCTATAGCTTCCCACAATTACATCCCTGCAAACCACAGGTCATAGAAAGATCAGCAAGACCAGAAGCTCCAAGATTTTCCATTCAGAACTAACAAGTTTGGGTTATCCATGTATTTCTACCCTTCTTATTTATTTATTTAAAGGCGATCCCCAAAAGCTCCGCCAATATTTAGAGGAAGAGGGAACGTACCTTGGAAAGGGAGATGTTTAAGATAAGAGCAAAGATTTGTGGAGCTTTTTTTTGCTCAAGACTTTGCATATGCAATCAGTAGTTGGGGGATAATTTATTGAGAAAATTTGTGACAGATCAGAAAAGGTGTTTGTGAGATATGCGACTTTGAAAAATGAGGTGCAATTCAGCCTTTGAAATATTCCTCTAACAATTTATCATAGAGCCATATCTCAAAACCTACTTGGCCTAGAAACTTCATGTTTATTTTATTCAAGAGTCCTTGGCTAGATTCAGTGCACAGAAATACTTCAGATAAGGTCAGATTCTTATTTACTATAGGCTTCCTCCCCCTAGTCTTTATTGTTTTCCTTTTTTAAGCCACCAAACATTCCTTCAGCCTAGGAAGAGACTGTAAGACAGGCTTTGCCAGGATTTTGGCAGGGGCTAGCTGCTGTGTGGGGACATAGACACAGACATACTAGCAACACTTTTAAGCTCAATTAGCTTGACTTCCAGAAGATTAATGCTTGCTCCCCAACCAGCTGCTGGGATATGCAGACACTGGTGCTTAGTTCACTCTTGCTGGAACAGACATCAGTACAGACTGGCTTTGTGAACAACTTTAGCCAAAATTGCTCATATGCAGGTATCACATAAATCATCACAAGCAGCAGCCTCCCTGCTCACAGCTCTCCAGGACCAGGACAGGTGATTTCGAGGCAGATCTCAGTGCCATTGTAAGGGAAAGAAGAAACTCCTTGGCTGCAGTGTTTGTTACCAAGATTTTCTACATGCAGCATCACTTAAGCACTCAGTTTTTGCAGCTTCATCTTGAAAGTGTCCCAGCATACACATACACAGCAGTAAGTCTGCTGGAGCTGGTGCTCAGAAGTATTTGCGAACTCAAATACTCTGGCTACACTCAAGGTGTGTCTACATCAGAAAATTTATCAGCATAAGCAGAGAGCAGAAAAGGGAACTGAGAGTTTCTAGAGCTTCATTTTATTTCAGCTATTTTTGGAAGAACAAAAATACAAAACCTGCAACTACTAAAAGCATAACTTCATCCCAGGTTCATAGAAGTTCATTTAGTTCATTTAGTTCATTACATGATATTGAAAAAAATAGAGAACTCTTAAATTCTACACATTTTTCTTATTGCACAACATCTCCACTCAATTTCTAATAGTTACACATATACCTTATATCAACTCACCTCTCTGATACCAGCACTGGTTTCTGGCAGACAAAAGGCACCTAAGCTCCTGGAGCTGGAGTAGGAGAAGATGAGGGACAGCAGCCAGCTCATCCTCAGTACCTCAGAGGACATCACCCAAATTTCCCGGTCAACACTACTGGTAAGAGCCAAGGCTTCAGGTTCGTCTTACCAGCCCCAGCACCTCCTTTCTGACCCTTTTTATCACCTGCTGCTTTATCACTCCCATAAGCAGTAGTCTGCCTGCCTCACCTGCCCCTCATCTGTATTTGCCTTGGACCAGCATTGGCTGTAAATTGCCATGTGTTGCGGATGGATTCAATTTCTTTTGACCTTCCAATTTCAATAATCAGGTAGGCTTTTCACCTGTCATGCTACCTCGACAAGCAAATTGATGTTGCAAATAGGAAAAAAAAACAGCAAGGAGGAGGGAAAGAGAGTGGAAGGGGTGAGGAATGACAAACCTTTTCCTATTTTACCCCAGGTGAGTGTTGCAAATTGGCAGCCGCAGTGTGAGAGTCACCCAAGGTTACCATGCAAAGTTTTGAGTGTTAACAAGCATCCTTGCATTGTTTTCATCCATAATGTGTAATTAACCCCTTGGAGCCAATGAGTCTGGCACTGTCATTGTTAGGGCTGATGTAAAAGGCAGCGTGGCGTGTTGCACTGGGAATTCCTAACAGCCCACCATCAAAGGTTTAATCATATGCAATTTATGCCTTCACAGTTTATTATATTTTGGAGCTTGCTGGAGCCACTCCTGTTATCATGCACCAACATGCAACAAATATGTGTAATCTCCAGTTGAGTGCATTGTTTCACAAGTGCCCCATAGAAAAAAAAGCGGTAACAAGATATATTTAAACAGTCTAGACTGTAAATTGAACAGGAGGAGGTGGAAGCTGAGAGTGAAAGATATGAATGTAGCTCCTTTTATATAGGACAGCACATATACGTAATTCATTTTAACTCTTGCAGCTGTTTTGATGCACCCAGAGGGAAACCTGACTGCAGAGTTCTGACTTTTCTAGGCTCTAAAATGCTTATGTTAAATACCTGTGTATTACTTTTCCCAGATGCTGTTTCTTAATAATATATGCATTGTGCCAGCAGGTAAACAGATTAGGTAACAAGAGAGAAACACTTATTAAGACATATCCTCTGTAGCAGCAGGCTGTCCAAATGAAACTGCTGGGACTCTGCTTTTATACTGATAGTATCAGCTCTGAGAAACTCTGAGCTCCAAGTCCCTCAGTGCCAATTGCTGCACAACTGCCCTGAGCACAACCCCCAGCACTTCCTCCCAGGCCTTGGCGGTTGGTACTTTTGGCACGACTTGGTTTTTGTTGGTGGGTTCATTGATGGCTTTTTTCCTTCTTCAATCTGTTGAATGGGTACATTTAAATTCCACCTGTTCTACAGACAGGAGAAGTAGCTTCTCTCCCAGCTCCAGGTTCTGGAAGGGTCCATCCCCATGCACAAAACTGATAAATTGAGCCTAGGCAAATTCATGAGATCAACCCAAACTGCTTTGTATTTAAATAAATAACAGATTCTAGCCATCTAGGGACAGTGCTCTCTGCCTCTTTTTTTGCACTGTTGCTGGTGAGGTACCTTTAAAAAGACAAGACAAAAGTCCTCAAAAGCCCCAAGGAGCCAAGATTCACACATAATGAGCTAGATGAAGAAGTTGGGATTGCAGAAAATCTCACAAAGCTCACAGTCTGGTTAGCAGAGAACTGGGGGGAAAGGATATCCTTAATTCCAAATCCAGAAGTTAATCACCCAAAGTACTTTATTGGTTTAAAACAGTCTGCTGAAACACCTGCACCTGAGATAACCCTGCCTGGACCACCGTCTGATCCACAGAAAGCAGGCAGATGAGGGGAAAAATGCAGTATTATGTTACCAATGAGTAACAAGACAATTGAGTGACTTGCTTTAAATCACAGGCAATATATAACAGGCAAAAGGACTGAACGTAGACCTCATAAACTGTCATCCAAACTTATTGGCATAAAGCTGGCACTCGGAGCCATCGAAAAGCACAGAAAATTCACCCATAAGCCAGAGCATTAGAAATTACAGGAAAGCTCCCATCTAACATATGTAAATACATCTCGGTTGCAAAACGCAGCAGGATGTTTTTCATATTATCACCTTTCAGAGGTAAGGTCTCAGTACGGGGATGCTTCCAAATAGAGAGGATTTACTGACACTTGTGCTGCTGCAAGCACCGAGCAGGGAGTTTATCTTTGGTGTAGCGATGCAGCTGGAGGAGTGGGACTGTGTTATCTTCAGTTCAGGCCTTGGAGCGACACAGTAGTTCCTCCAGCAATGACTGCAAGAGATAGCGGGATCGCACAGCGTAACAGCTGCTGTGGGAAATGTCTTCTCTGGGGATGACTCAGCTCTCCTGCTTTCCAGTCTGCAGAGGAGAAAGGCAGGCATTTCAGATTAGACCTTTAAAGGTTAACATGTGGAGAAACTGATACACCGTGGGCAGCTGCCTATCACAGGCTTGTCCTGGGCAGGTTAAGGGGGATGTTCCTTTCTGGGTTCCCTGTAGTGTGGGTTGGACAAATGCTCATTGAGAACAGTCTGAGTACAAAATTACTCCTGTCTACAGGCTAAAGGACCTCTCCAGGCTTCCTCCAACCTCACTGTTCAACAAAGAGACCCTAATAGAAAGATGACAGAACAGGTCCATCACAACCATGACAGAAGACCATGCTGAAAAAGGCATGGTCTGGCAAGAGACTACCCTGGGGGGCTGGGTACAAGCCCTGATGATAGTTCTTTTGGGATGGATATTTTCCTCTCAATGTCCGTTCCTATTTAAAAATAGCAGAAAAATTCAGAGCTGGGATAAACAAGAGCAACCCAGAGGTTTGCAAAGTACTTCTCCAACCTCTGTCCCATTCCATCTGTAGGGCTGAGAGCAACTACCCAGTGTGGGGAGCATCAAACGAGTTGTCCCTCAGACAAATCCTGAGGAGAACGATCTGCTGCACCCTGCAGCCCTGCTGGATTTTTGGCAGCCAGAGTAAAGGTGTCTCGAAATGATGAAAAACCGTCAATAGTGTTGAATGTTTGCGGGTAAAAGAAAAATAATGTTGCAAAGAATCCAGCCAAACCGGCATATTTCTCAGTTCCCACTCAAAATCCTTCTCACATGTTCCTCCTATAGGGCTGTGCATCATTTCTTTAAATCTTGTATAACCACCTCTTCTCTTCCTGCAATATTGTGCTGCGGATTTCTGTGCTGGGCTACCAGGGCATTTTCCCTGGTGGGTGGGAATGAATCATATATTCATTGCTCCACAATGCCAACTCTCACAGCAGAGGAAGCAGAGGTCACAGAGACATTGTTTGCCGCTGCTAACCATCGACTACTCTTTCACTCAGGAAGGTGAGGTTTGAGCAAATATCCTCACTTCCCAGCCCAGCGCACCCTCCTGGCTGGATTAACATCAAAAAGCAAATGCAAGAGGCAAACCCACTTGGTATAATCAAGCATCAGCTATAAAAGGAGAAGCAGCGGTGGCTGCTGGGGAGCGCTGGAATGCCATTCATCTTAGCTGGGGCTGTAAGCGAAACCAGCTGCTGCTGCTTAGAGGTGGTCTGGAGGGTTTTGTGGGGACCAGCCCACCTCTCCAGCATTTTATCCACCACAGGTGGGATTTCAGCCTCAGCTCTCATCTTCTGCTCCACAGCCAAGGGAGAAGTCCTTTGTATTCCCCCTAGGATGGTCAGAAAATGGGGGATGCTGCCAAGAGGCGATGAGGAGCTCAGCAATACAGGCATGCCCACATCTTCTGTGCCCTCATCTGCAGAGCACCAATGCTCTCCTTGCTGCAGGTGTGCTCTCCCTGCGCCACAAAACCATGGTAGCTTGTCTCTCAGGTAGTGGGAAACACCAGGATCCAGAAAATCCAGGCTCAGTAACAGAAGGACTATCCAGCAAGGAGTTTTACAATGATGGCTTAGTTTTCACCACAGCATTATTGGTATGAATAAATGTAACTTAAGAACATGGCAATTGCTTCAGGCAACAAGCAGTTATTTTTCAGTGGGCTGTTAATTTTCTTTCCCTGTTATGTTAGGAATGGTCTAAACTTCTGGCCCAACATCTCCTTCACACTTTGCACTTCAATTCTCCTTCTAAACCTGGCAATTTAGGCTATTCCAGCAAGAGAAGCAAAAAAGAAAGCTCATTCCTGTCCTAGATGTTGTTAATTGCCTCTGAGAAAACTCCACCAGGAGAGAAAATACAGAGTCTGTAAGTTAAAAGCCCTTATTCTGAGTTTTGCAGACTTCTCACACATCCTTTTTCCACTCCTTTGAACTGCTGCTGTCACATCAAAGTTCATAACATCAAAGTTCATAACAGAGCTATCCACCCAGGAGCTAATAATTCACGTATCTCAAAACGAGGAAGCAATTTGGGCTTTAACCGCTCCATTCTGGGTTCCGTGGATCCCAGGAGGATTCCAAGCACTCCTCCCAGATCATTCCTTGTGTATCCAAGCCATCTACTGCGAGAAAGGCTGTGGTTAGTCAAAGAGGCGCTAAGAGGAAATAAGTCATTAAACTCGAAACATTCAAAAAACCCCATATTCAGTTTAGGATAAGCAGAACTGTTGTAATCTCGATTGCTTTGGTTTCCGTTGCCAGCCCTGCAGACACACACACCCAGAAATCAAACATTCCTCTGCACTTCAGAGAAGGGATTGTGACAGAGCAAAAGTGGGTTTTGTGGGTGTGTTTCACTACCTCCCCTTAAGCCTATTCTGTTGGTATCTATTAAGAAATCACTGCACATTATTAAGATGTCTCTTAATTAGCATCAGCTACATTACACTCCAAATTTTTCATAGGTAAAACAGATTTCTTTACAGCTGCATAATGTCAATAATTGCTCTGTGAGATGAACCTGAACCTCACGTACATTCAGCTTCGAAAGAAGCACAGCTTAAATTTGAAGTGTCCGTCATGCAGGAGACCTGATACAGAGACTGCACTTTTCCATCATGTTCTGCCTGCTCCCTAAACGTGAGTGCAATGTACAGACCTTCAGCTGAGTAGAGCATCTCCTAGGAAAGGGTATGGAAGCTATTAAAGTTTAAAATGCAATCATGTGCATGAAAGAGAGGTCATTCCTTCACACCACTTTGAGTTCAAGCAGAATAAGAAAAAGGGAAAGTACCTCTGCTGATTAGAATAGGTCAATGGAAAAGGAATAGAAAACCAGAGAGTTGGGGGAGAGATCCCAAAATAACTTGAACTGCTGTGAATGTCATTTGGTGTCCACATGATGCCCAGCAGAAAGAGCTGGTCAATGTGGTCATGACACAGTGACCACTGACACATCACTGACCCTCTCCTGGCCTCAACTTTAGAGAAGCTGGGTGAAGACAGGGCAGGGTTACACACCAGCTTTGCACAGGGTTTTTCCCCATTGACCATTAACATTTCAAGGTGAAAAATGCAAGATGAGAAGCAACTCATGTGCAATGCACCAGTCACGGGCTGACCCCTGTGCTTTCCCTGTGCTCAGCTGCCAGCGCAGGGCAGGGATGCAGAGGGACAGGGAGGGGAGGGGACACAGGGTGGGAAAACCCTCTCCCACCTCCCACCCTTCCCACAGCCCATCCCCGCTGCACACTCACCCCAAGTGTACATGGCCCAGCAGGAGACACAGGCCAAAACATGGCAGAGAGAGAAGTTAAGCTTGGGGGATGTTTGGGTTGTTTGTTTTTTAATTCTACAATGCACTCAGCTGAATTATGCATGTCACTCACCAAAGGTGATGAAAGACAGGGGAGTGGAAGGACAAAATCAAACTCCCAGCTATTTCACATGTGTGGCTCAGACAGAGCAGGTCAAAAGAGGCAACCTGCTATATCAATACAAGTGAGACAGTCACAGAGGGGAGGTATAGCACCACCCATGCCCCATTGCTCCCTCCCTCACCCTTTGCCTCCACAAGATGTTTCCACAAAAGGTAGGCATGTTATTTTTTAACAGCAAAACTCCAGAGAAATGGAGGGAAAGGAGGAACTGTGACTCCTCAGCAGCATAAAGATCTACATGTATTTTTCATAAAATAATTAATTCTTAACCCAGGTGTCTGTCAAGCTCCAATGTTAGTTGAGACTTGTAGAAGCAATAATTTATAAATTATGAACAGCAGCAAGCAAACAGCTTTTTCAGCATCTGCCATTGCTTGTGAAAGAAATATATGCAAAACCCCAGGAACCTCAAGGTGTCAAGCTAAAAAACTTGCTAATATGAGTTTCACCATCAATCTGAGTGACCAGCCTGTCTAACCACAGCTCAGAGTAGCAGAAAACAAATGTTTCCAACAAGCTGCTCTGTATTTGCTCTAGTGACTAACAGCTCAAGGGAAAAAAAAAGTTTGCAAGCAATTTATGAGTGGAAAAAAAATGTAACACTTGAATATTATTCATTGCAAATTATTCATGCACTTTTTCATGCAAGTAGTCTGCCCATTCATCAAAATTTTTGCTCCATCCAGGGTTGGGAAACAAGCTGTTACTCATTTTTATTTTCTTGTATTGCACTCAAGGCATAATATATAACTAAAGTCATACTCTGCTGGTACACGGGCAAGGGACAGAGTGAGAGAGAAGCGAAGCTGCAGGCAGCAGAGCCATGGGGCTGCAGGCAGCTCTCCCGGGGAAAGGGACAGCACCAGTGGGGTCCAATTCACCAAAGAAGGGCTGCTACCAATGTAACGGGGAACAGCACCCTGCTGAGACATGCACCTGCACACAGATTGAGTCATTGCATGTGGCAGGTACCAGACGGGTCTTCGCATGCATAATTATTCACTCTGCATTTGTGATAATTGCCTGGGCGAAGCCGACACGCAGGCAGGTGTTACCCTGGGCTTGTTAGACTGCAGATAAAAAAAAAAAAAAAAAAGTAGTCAGAGTTGCTTATACATTCCTGTTTTGTTGTTTTTCCATTTCATTGATTAAAATGTGAGAGTGAATTTAGCCCTAATGAATGTCAAGGGCTCTCTTGCTGGAAGTAAAACTAGTTCAGGACGTGCTCTGCAAACTTTCCGTGCCGGGCTATGCCAAGGCAGAGCGTCCTGTCCCAACTTGCTGAGCTCCCTGCCCCAGCCAGTGCTGCTGGTGGGACGGGGCACGGGGTGGGCCACAAGGATGCTGGCTCCCCACCACTGCTGCATCTCAGCCCACTTCACCCTGGTGTGCTGGGGCTGCTCACCGCAGGGCTGAAGCCAGGCAGCCCAAGAGGCAAACAAGGCCACCCAGGCTCACACGGCGGTGTCGCGAAGAAATGTTGTGATCCTTGGTCAGGTCCCAGAGCCCTCGCCCAGTACAGTCCCGCCAGGGACAGGCAGCTTCCCCTCTGCTCTTGTAGAGCAAAATGTTTACCTATAGCCCTGGCTTTCTGCAGCAGCTGGAAAGTAGGCTGAAATACAGGAAACATGACATCATTTGCCTTCTCCCAGCACAAGATAGATTAGCTCCTTTGTAAGGGGAAGCAGTGGTGAGAAATGCACACCCCCAGCAGTAAATTCCACTATTACAGAGACACATTTATTGGGAGATAACAAAAGAAAGCTGCTTCTACAGTGACTTTTTGGATAGAAAAAAAGGAGACATCTATTTTATTCTTTTCAAGTAGATACTGTGTAGGAAATGGCTAGCTTTTTACAGCTGGCTGTGTTTTCAGCTATAGCTTTCCCCAAACCTGCTCCTGAAGCTATGTGCTATATGAATCAGTCCATTAAATAAAGAGCAATAATAAGTTATTGTGAGCACCAGGCTTTAGATTTCTCAGTCTCCTCATCTGAAGAATAAAAATTACCCCCCTCCTGACTTCTTAACTTTGCTGGCCAAACTTTAAAGCTGTGGCTGAAAATCAAGCAAAAGTACCGAGCGTGCTACTGTAGTGCAACTGGTTTCATGTAGTTCAAAGTCAACATTCCTGGGTTCATTTCCCAGCTCTACCATGGCCTCTCCTTTTCCTTTATTTTATTAAACCTTCAGCAAGTCATTTGATGAGTTTCTCTGTAAAGCAAGCCTGTCCTGAAAAATGCCAGAAGGTGCAGAAATTCATACACCTAAATTGCTTTAAATCATTCTTTGCTTGCATGTAAACCCAAACAAATTAATAACTAAATTATTTACTTCTTCCTGAAGAGATTAAAATTTAAGGTAGCTGTAACCCCTCCATGGCCCTCACATCCACGAAGTTTTTTAGGATAGTGTGGGAAATCAGTCAGATCAGAGCCGTGAAAGGTCAGGTTGGCCACACCAAGGTGCTTCTGATCAGCCCGGGTTAGTCAGGATGAGTTCACCACAGGAAGATTTAGCAGATTTTCTTCATTCAGGCTCTCACTACACCAGCTTCTGCATTCGTCTGTTTCTCATACCAAAATCTCTCTCCTGTCACCCAGCTCCATTCCTGCACCTCCTCACTGTCTTGGATGGCTGGGGACAGGATGAAACATCCCATTGGTGCTTCTGCAGAGAGATGAGGGAATTTTGGCATTGCTTTGGGCAGTGAGCGGCTGATTTGGCTCCAAGCCTTGTGCTTCACAACTGCAAAGAAAAGGGAGAAGAACCACTTCTCCCAGTGCCTCTGCACACACTGCTGATTCCCACAGAGCTGGGGAGCCTGCCAGGAAGGAGATTTTTTCAAGAGAGCACATCCTAGTGAGGTCTGATTTCTAGCTGGGAAATGCATTATGCATCTGGTACCTTGGGGAATCTGTGGAGAAGGCTGCGAGAGGCTGGCAGTGGGTAGCTATTAAATATATTGCAGCTATTATTATTATTACTGTTGAGAAGGCAGGCACTAGGATATCATTGAGGGAGGCTGAAGAGAAGGAATATAAGCAAAATGTAAGCAGCACATAGGAAATTAAACCATCTTCAGAAAGTAACCCAGAGAAATGCAAAACCAAAGTAAAACTAGATGAAACAGGTCATTTTTTCTGCAAATATTTCCACATTCACCCCATTGCCTGCTCCTCAGCCACAATCAGAGGCTCGTTTTGCACTAGAGTGTTTAAACACAGCAGGGATCCAGCAAAAGGAAAGGTTATACGTGCTCAGTGTGAGATTTTGCAGGCAAAAGAGCTGGTTGACTCCAGGGGTCCCTTGGTCAGAGGTACACTTGTACAGATTTGGATGGAGCTATTCCGGGAAGGATGTTGGCTTGTCCTCAGTGGCTGTCCTCATGCAGCCACGGGTGTTTGGGAATAGAGGGGACTATGATAGCCTGAACTGTAAACATTGGTTCATGCAGATCAAAGACCGCTGTGTCCCTGTAGGACTGCGGTTTGGCACAGGGAGGAGGTGGTCCCAGGGCAGGAGCAAGTGGATTGCAGAGCAGGCATTCGTTCCCCAGTTTTGGCAGCAGCACTGCCTTAAATGCAGTATTTCCTTAGAAATCAGAATGAGAGCTATTCTAATAATATCAATTTTAGAGTCAAAGGCTCCAATCTGAATCCCACTGGGAGGAGAGAGATTCCCAGTGTGCTTGAGACTCAGCCCACAGAGCACACATTTCTCTCTGGATTTATTAGAGACTGAAACTCATGCTCCCAGGGGATCTCCAGCAAAGAACAAACCAAATTAAGGTTGCTACCTTTGGAAATCAGATTTCAAGACAATTAACTTCTGCAAAAAGATTGTTGTTTGCATCACAGTCCCTAAAACTGCAAAATTCTCAGAGATGCCGTGGTAGTGCACATTTCTGTTAATACAAATAACCCTTCCCACCCTATATGTCCTTACAGCTTTCAGACACCCCTCAGCTCTTTCTGTCAGTGTCCTAGATCTGGTAGTGCTCTAAGAAAAACAGACACCTGAGAAGCATCCTTATTATTCCTGCTTGTAAGGATAGTCATAGGAAAGTAAACAGCACATGACCTAAATGCTGTGCTTGATCGAAGTCAATCACTACATTCTCACTTAAAATATAACACTATTCAGGGGCTCGTGTCAAAATCTGGATCTGCCCGTGCATGGGGACGAGGAGACTTCCAGCAGATAACCCCTGCACAAAAAGCAAAAGGAAACAGAATAAAGGTGCGTTGAAAGCATACCTTCACTCCATTTTGTTGAAAGAAGAACTTTAGATATGTTCCAATTCCTTTCTTCTAAGGAAATCAATGGGACCTATTGTCACCATTTTCAAAAGAAGCAAGATCAGGCCTTTCACTGAATGCAGCAAAATAGAAAGAAATACACTTTTCCTTCCCTAGAATACTGCATGCTGCTCAGCCAGCCTGGCCACTCTGCCGAAGGTGGGCAAAACAGCTGCTGCCTGTGGCTTGTTGGGACCACACTACAAAGGCCATTTACACTGAGAAAATTAATTGCAGGTGACTTTCCAGCAGCCAGGCCTTTCTGGATACATGGCAGAGCCTTTCCTCATTCCAGGGGGGTTCTGTACTCTTTCCCTCCTACCATGGCAGAGCAGAGGACAGATCCTCACTGCACTCCTCGGGACAAGCAGGTATATGGAGGCAAAGCTCTTCCCGTGCTTCTTTTCATAATCAAAATGTCTATTTGCCAGGGTGTTTAAAAAAAATAAAATTGCTTTTATTCCAGGTTAGACTGGAAGTTTCCAACTGGAGATGACATTTAGGCTGAAACACATGCCAGGTTCTGTGCAGTCTTGCCCTCAGCAGCTGGAAATCTGGTGCTGGCTTTGCTGGGCAGAGTGCAGGGCATCTTTTGTTTCAGACAGAACATCACATGGGCAACCTTATATCTGCCACCTGCTATTACTTTTTTAGTCTTTTTATGCAGTCAAAAAAACCACTGCCTACTTTATCAGTTGTTTGCTTCCACAGGACAGTAACCTGTGCTTCTGCTGAAGCTATTCAGGGAGTTAAATGGACCACACCCTACCGTGGAGAAAGGCAGAATCCCAAAGCACACCAGAAGCAGCTTCCAATATGCAAGAGATGAAGTAGCTCTCTGTCTCCAAACCACAAATCCTTCCAAACCACTGCAATCTTGTGCAGTGAGCAGGCAGCTGTGAGCTCTCCCCCAGAGGTGGCCCTGCTGAGTAGGTGTCCACAGCAAGAGGGTCCCACTGGATCCCCTCACACAGCTCTCCTCCACCCACCCCATCACAACTTTCACAAGCATTAGGTCACAGAGGTGTTATCAAACCTGGTGGGGAGGAGGTCTGTAAGCTCCACAGAGCACCTCCATCCCCTGCCAACAGGCCAGACTGGGGAGAGCATGGCTTGAACCAGCTGATGCCTGCACCAATGGCCAGCTCCATCCCCACCACCCAGCAGCTCCCCAGCGCATCCTTCCTCAGCACCCCATGTGCTCAACAACATGAACTTTCTTTCACCAGGATCATCTGGCCCCAGGCTTGGTTTGTGGGCAAGCCAGGGCTTGTGAAAAAGACAACTTAATTGACTGCAGGATATTTGGTGCTGCTGTGTAGCTTGTTAAACCAGGCAGGGATTTCACCTTCCCTCCAACTTCCTTTGAAAAACATAGCCCCAAGGTTTCTCTTTCCCTAGCTCACACAAGGGGAAATTTGGGAGAGGATCTGAGGCAGTCAGATTTGCCTGCGTGGGGTTTGGGAAATCCACCTAGTCTGTAGAGCACCCTTCTCTCTGTGGCACAGGGTGGAGCCACATTTCACTTGGTCAAATGCTATTCCCCTTTTATCTTTTCATTTCCAGCACTGAAAAAAAGTGCATCTGCCAGGCTGCATGTAAACAGAATAATGGGTTCTCTGGCCAGCAGGAAGGTATGACTCATTAATTGCTTTACACCACAGTATAGAAAGCCATCAATGTCTGCTATGGCCAAGCTCCTTGTAGAAAAGACTTATATTTGGACAGTAATTTTCAAAAGAAGCTGCTGTGTGCTCTGCCATTGTTTGCTATGCAAATTTTGGTGTTAATTGCACCAAAATGAGAAACATATTACTTAAATCAGTGCACTCTTCAGATGGGCATCAGTGCGTGTGTGTGATATTCTGCCAGATGTTATTTTATTACTGCAGTTTAATACCTAACCATCTGCTTCCTTCTTTTTTTGTCATGGTTTGTATTCTCCCTGGGACCTCTTTTCAGTTACACTGGCTTTTATCATCTGCATTATAGCCAAGGCTAAAAGCTGGCAGCATCCTGAGCATGGTATTTGACCAGAGAAGCAAACTAGCAGCAAATCATTAGAGTGAGAGCATGGAACTGATGTTCCAGTTGGACCAAAGAATGGATCAAAGACAAAAAATCCCAAACAAACAAAAAGATAAAATCAGAGCTGAATGTTTGGGGTTTAGCTATAGTGATCCCAACTGAAACAGAGCACACAGCACTCTTGCAAACACCTTTTGACTAACTCTACTCTGTAGCTTAAAAAAACCCATAATGTTTTAAAGCCTATGAGGGATGGACTGGACAAAATATATTTTATTCATTTATATGCAATTAGGTGTTTAGCGTCTTTCTCTTTCCAGACTGCTCAGTACTGCAAACCCCCAGACACAGATAAGAAGAAGAGACAGGAATAGGGATTTTAGCTCAACTTCCCCATTGCTCAGCGCTGTGTTATCGCTTTGGCCCCAGGCAATGGAGAGCTCTGAGGTGCAGCCCAGCAGCAGCACAGGTGCTGACACTGTGGTCACAGAAGTGCACGTGAGAACACACTGCAGTAGAAAATAGAGAAGAATCTATGAAGATGAACGCTTCCACATTTCAGGAGGCCAGTACTGCTAACAACCGAGAGAATACAAAACCCCTTTGAAAATCACTGGTCCCATATCTTTGCCCAAACGCAACAGACAAGTAGAATCACAGGATATTTACCTTGATTGTACATCTGAACTGCTTCAACACCACCTTGTAAACTAAGTTCATCGCTGATTGAAAGTAATGGAGACAGCATTACACAGCCACTCTGCAGAGCACTTTATCAAATCTCATGTTTGTCAAATAGAGCTATATTTCACTGCTAACAATATTAATTCTCAATCTCTTCTTGATATACTTTCAAATGAACTTCAGTGATTTTCCCACGTATTGCCAGGGAAGGGAAGGTGTTGAGCCAAGTAGTCACCAGGACATAAAAGCGAAAGCAGCAGTGAGAAAGAAAGGATCTCTTTCCTATTTCTCTTTCATTTTTTAAGACAACTAGAGAACGTTTTTAATTTTTTTTTTTGATCAATTTTACTGAGACCCTTTCAAGGGTTTAATGGCTTACCAAACGCCCTAACTACCAGTATGGAGCCTGGCCACCTTTCCTAGGCTCAGTCTTGGTTTCTGAAGCATTTCAATGTTCCTGCTCCCATGAGGGACTGAGATTGTTCAGATAATTTTGCCAACAAATAAAGCAATATTTTCAATAACTCTGTCTAGTCTGTTGTCATTTCATTGTCTAGTAGGAGATAATGGATAACAACAACCTGACTTTTTGTTAGTAAACTTCCACTAAGCTACACATAATATTACCCAGCACTTCATATCCTCAAAACATCATACAAATACTAAATAATAGATCCACGTGGTAATTGTCTGGCATAATAAAGAGCAAAAGCACAGCATTTACAGTGAGTATCCAGTGCACAAGGTTGAGGAATATCCACAGTATAACAGTTCGGGGGACTGTGTTATACCAGGATCACATCCTCGCTTTGCCATCCCAGTTTGCCCAGTGGTGTTATAACTGTGAGCATAGCCCTGTAAAGGCCATAAAAACACCCTAGTTGTGTATCAGTAACCCTTTTCAGGCTCTGTTTCAGTTAAGAATGAAATTAACTTTCAATTGATTAGGAATTAAAAGCATGACAGGGAATATAACCCAAATGCGCTGCAGAACGGACAATGGACCTGAGTGGCAAAAGCTCCTGCCTCCAACCTTTAAAGCTATTAACCCTGGCATGAATTTTTATTTAGTGTTAATTAGGGGACTGGCAGCAAAAATCAATTAATTAATTACATCTCAGATCTCCTGGAAAGCATAATGGAAATCAAAGAGAGCTAGATTATATTGCGTCCATGGAAGAAAGGCTGTTGTAACAGCTCCGGGTAAAGGCACTCCCTTTCCCTCTAAGTGTAAAGAAGCGTTTAGAACACCCAAAAAATTATAAAGAAAAAATAAATCTGACCAAGATAACTTCTCCTAGCCAGAAACACCAAACCTTCCCTTGACTTAGCGCATCCATAAGGCAACATCTATCCCTGGCTCCTGCTTTCATTTGTGCCCCTGGAGCTCTCTGATCCAGAGGATTTCTTGCACCAGTCCTGCAACACTAAGTTGGGTGGGAGTGTTGATCTGCTTGAGGGCAGGGATGCTCTACAGAGGGACTTGCATAGACTGGATAGATGGGCCAATGTTAATGGCATGGCCTTCAAAGAGGTCAAGTGCCAGGTCCTGCACTTGAGCCAAAACAACCCCATGCATTGCTACAGGCTTGGGGCAGTGTGGCTGGAGCTGCCTGGCAGAAAAGGACCTGGGGGTGCTGGTCGACAGGCAGCTGAACGTGAGCCAGCAGTGTGCCCAGGTGGCCAAGAAGGCCAAGGGCATCCTGGCTTGCATAAAGAATAGTGTGACCAGCAGAAGTAGGGAGGTGATTGTCCCCCTGTACTCAGCACTGGTTAGGCCACACCTTGAGTATTGTGTCCAGTTCTGGGCACCTCAACA
>VZTM01019436.1:27861-80353 GCA_013400555.1 Jacana jacana
ATCCCAAGGGTCTCTTCCAACCTAAATGATTCTATGATTCTATGATTCTAACACTCAACCTCCTGCCTGCTCACAGAGCACCATCCTCAAGCCACCCTACAGGTTCAGTTTACAAGACCTCTGGAGAAGGCCCAGAAGGTCCCCAAAGCAGGACTCAAAAGGGGACGACAGCACATGTCGCCCTCTCCCTGGCTGCATCCCTCCAGAGAACACACACATTTTGCTATTTCATCTATTTCAGTGAAAATTATGCACTGGGTCTGGGTTTGCTTTGGGTTTTTTTAACGTCCAAGGTGCAATTAGCTAACTAACATTACTGACAGTGATTAGCGGGTGCTAATTACAATAGAATTTCTGTCAAATTACATGGTGCATAAATACAGCCTGACAAACTAGTTCAGTGCTGAGCAAATCGAGAGCAGGCAGAGGGGCTGGGAGCACTGGCACCACGCAGGGCACGGACAAGCCCTCGGTTAACACATTGCCCATCTTCTGCCAGATATCAGGCCAGCAGCTCCCACAGAGGGCTTGTCGTTTGGGCGGGACTGCAACATTCAGCCTTTTTGGTTTCAAGATATGAAAATGAAGGTGTAAGCCAGCGTGTGTGTGCTTGTGGTGGGTCTCAAGAGCCACCCAGCTTGACAACTTCCTGCTGCTACAGCCTTTGTGCCCTGGTAAAATTCAACTCTCATTGCCCAGGATGTTTGAGACCAGCTGGTTAACAAGGCCTTGCATGTCCTAACTCAAAGTATTTTGATGGGGTTAATCAAGAGGTATCACCACTTGAATTGCATCCCCAGCCTGCCCAGGAGCGTGCCAGTGCTGGACCTGCTTGCTCAGGAAGGATGAGGCAAAGGGCTTGGAGAAAAGGAGACTGAGGGGTGACCTCATTAATGATTATAAATATGTAAAGGGTGAGTGTCAGGAGGATGGAGACAGGCTCTTCTCAGTGACATCCAGTGATAAGACAAGGGGCAAAGGGTGCAAGCTGGAACATAGGAGGTTCCACTTAAATATGAGTAAAAACTTCTTCACAGTGAGGGTAACAGAACACTGAAAGGGGCTGCCCAGAGAGATTGTGGAGTCTCCTTCCTGAAGACATTCAAAACCCACCTGAACACATTCCTGTGTGACCTGCTCTAGGTGTTCCTGCTCTGGCAGGGGGATTGGACTGGATGAGCTTTCAAGGTCCTTTCCAATCCCTGATATTCTGTGATTCTGTGAAGCCTCTGCCAGTGGCCCTATTGCTCAGCCCATTTATCAGTGCCACTGCTGAGAATAAATATTTATAAATGGTGTGTCAGCTCTAATGTGATAAATTATCTCCAGTCATCACATAGTTGAAGATGTGTTAAGCCAGTTCTAAACATTTGGTTAAGAAAACGTTTGAGGGGGAAGTTGGAGGGGGAGAAAGAAGAGGAAAAGCCACGTGTGCCAAAAAGAGAAGGACAAAACATTTACAGGTTTGACTTTGGACCGTACTTCTTGCCCTCAGTTTGTGAAGTGCAAGTAACCTCATGAAGTACATTAAAACTCTCTTGACTAACCCCAGTTTATTGTAAATATTACGGCAAATCCATTGTAAACATCAGCAAGAGACTTTTGGGAACCCATTAATCAAAATAAACGGCTCTGGAAAATGCCTCTGTTCAGCTTGTTTAACTAGCGCTGCAGCTCCATGCTGCATAGCTGATTTCAAAATATACAATTTATTGCCTTGGATGTCTTTGCTCAGAGCTAGATCTAAATTCCTCCGGGTACTTTAACATACAGTTAATCAAAGCACAATGCCACCCCTATCATATTTACAATCTGGCAGGCAATTAGTCAATAATAAATAAAATGCATTGGAAAGACAAATGATATTACTGTGTATGTATCAATGGGCTTATAAGCTCAAAAGATTTATCAGTACCACTGGAGAGAATAAATATTTATAAATGGATGTGTCACTCACAAAGTGATAAACTATCTCCAGTCATCACATGAAGAATGCATATTTTCAAGTTGACATACTTTATTATCTATCTAATCATTTTTCAAAAGGTGTTTTTCAACTTTATTAGCTGTACTTAACAACTGGAGGAACTTATTCTCATCACCACTGCATTGAGGTTGTACAGCAAAGCCCCACTCCGGATTTCCACTGCGGTTTGTACAAAGCGAATAAAAGATTTTCTCTCTCCTTTGTTATCCTTTGGCCCCACGTCAATACTTAAAGTCCTGCAAACCCTATCTCGGTGAGTAGATCCACTTAAAAAATTTAAGAACATAACCTTCTCCTGAATAAAAATTTAAACATTCAGAATGTTTAAATTTCAAATGCCATTGATATACAGATATTGGAAACCTGCCAGGACTCAGAACACGTCAATTATTTCTAACATGAGTCCATGCCAGGAAGGAGCAGGATTTGCAATATCAATACCAAAAAAAAACCCAAAAAACCAACCCATCTTTCCCTGTGATTCATTTCTCACCATCTCCAAAAGTAGGAGCCCTGCTCATACCTAGCCCTGCTGCTTCAAATGAGTGACTTACAATGTTAGAGCTAAGTATGCGATTCAAAATCTACCCATTTTTTTGTATAAATATTTAAATAGAAGTGCTTTTTAGGAAAGTAGCTTGTGTTAGTAAAAGTGTGAATGAAGTTATGTTTGTATAAAATGTTTACACTATAGCTGTATTTGTGGAGAAGATGTAAACCAATATAACTGCATCCACACTGAGAAATGTTCACAGCAATAGCACAGAAAAAAAAAATGTAATTATTTTCTGCTTACCTGCTCAGAAATAGATCGTTAGCTAATTATTAACCTGGCTATATTTATTTATAGAATTTTGGTTTTCTTTTTGTGTTATTATATGTTATTTTATTGATTGAAAAGCTAAAGCAATATATTCTAAGATATTTATACAACTGTTTTAAGACCATTAGTAACCCAATAAATAAGCTTCAGCTTAGAAGGAGAAAAACCAAGGAGCTGGGTCCCTGAATTAGTCCAGCAAAAGCACGAGGACAGATGTTTCTGTGTGTGCCTGTGCGCAGGAATGCTGTACCTCCGGGTTTCCCTGCCTCAGGGGGAGAGCTGTACTTGGCTTGCACAGTGAAGCTCATGAGTAAGCAACAGAAACTGGATATTCTCCACATTTGCAAATCTACCATGCCAGTTACTCCTGATAAAATTTTAAATGCTCCCCTGAATGAAAATTTTTAAATGCTGCTGTTGTTATCCCGCTCATTTTACATTTGAGTTTGGCAGCAGATGCCATTAGTGAACATTCAGTGTCAACAGTGTCATGATGTTGCTCTTAGAGATGTGTCAAGTACCGTAGCATGATCTTCTTGCATTTAAAATTAACCACAGCAATAAGACTCTGCCAATTTCTTGCATTAGATCCAGAATGAAGCCAGAAAATGTCAGGTGCACAGAGCGTCTTTCAAGAATAAACAAGCAACAAAGGAAACTCCTTTTTTTCTGCTGCTTTTTTCTTTGTGCCACGTCTTGTCATGCAATTTAATTGTTCGGTAAAAAGCCTGCCTTTCTGCTTCTCTGCTGTACTGAGCAGCCTGCCTCTGCAAGGAGAAAGCAGAGATGGCAAATGGCCCTAGACCCCTGGGGATCCTGTAAGACAACCACTTGCAACCTGGTTTTAACTTGTTTCTCATTCATTATCCTTCAAAGAAATTGACTTTGGTGGCAGGACAGGAATTTAGATAAACCACACAGATATGTTTACCTAGAAAAGAAAAAAAGGTGTATTTTAGAAGTGTGTTGCCCAGGGCGCATTAGTTAACGGATCTCAGTTTAAATGTGCCTTTTTTCCCTGATGTAGTCACAGAGCATTTCTCTGCAAATAATTTCTCAGTCTAAATCTTCTGTTTCTTGGAAACCACATGACTGATGGTCCTCAGTGCTCAGGCTCGAGATAATCTATTGCACTTTAGCTGCAGAGTTGCCCACTCAGCATTATACATGGCTCTAGTTTGCAACTCTTGTTTTATGAGGTATAATACCAGCTTTACATACTTTGTAGCTGAAGCTTTGACAGTTTTTTTTCCTCTGTGATTCAGACTGAGGGAAAAAAATGCATTTGTTGAATTGAGAAACACTTGTGTTAAACTATTTTTGTCTTGCTTATTCACATTAAAAGATTTAGGCTAGAAACCCAGAAGTGAGTGTGCAGAAGTAGGGTTTTGGCAGAAGCCTGACACATCAAAAACCAACACCAGTTTGCCCAGGGTCACACCAGAGCCAGCAGCAAGACCAGTACGAGACCTAGAGCCACATCAGCCCTCACCCATGGCCTCAGCTGGGTTTTGATAGAGCACTGGTTACCTGCACTTCCCATCACAGCAGTTAAAAGGCCCTAAGCAAATAGAGCATTCATCACAGACTTTTTTCAGTTTGCCTGTGTGTTTTTATCAAAACCTGGGTCATGTGAATATTAATCCTACACCCCACTCACTTCTTGGCGAGCAAACTATCTCCCTGCACCATGTTTTCCAGCTGCATAGCAGATGGGAAGGTTTTGTATGGAGTTTTGTATGTGTGTTGTTCTGTGAAATATGTATCTCTGCCTCACTTCTCATCCAGCTTCAGTTCTCCACTGCTGCTGGTGCACCCACAAACGCCTGCTCTGTCTTGGGACTTGGTCTTCAGCAGCAGCTATGCCAAACACCAGACGAGGCTCTTCTTCTCCATACCACTCACTACACTCTCTTCCTCACATTGCTGCTGGCTGAGACAACCCAGCTTTATGCCTGGGGACACAACTGACCCTGTGGGTAACTGCTCAACCCCACACTCGCCATAGTGAGTCCTCCTAACTCATCACACCCACAGTGACAAACCTTCCTCTGATGCTTAACGACCAAGTGCTTTGATATTGTCTTACAAGCAGCAGCTCCAGCTCACAGCAGTGCTCCTCAAGCCAGCACAAGTTTTAACAGGATTAATATTGCTGAAACACCATCCCATTGAACAAGACTCCTCCAGTTGCCGAAGCAGCCCAGCAAAGAGAAGGGTCTCCACAAACAGTATAACTGCCCTCAACGTGGTTTTCCCCAAAATATGTTGATTTGTAAGAGGAGGGTTTGGCAAGTCCAGCCACATTAAAAACTTTTGAAAAAAAACCCAACTTCACTCTTGTTTCCTAGCAGAGTGATGGAGACCAAGCCTTCCTAATGACGTGTCTTATGCAACCACACTGTCATTGCATCATTGACTGGAAAAACTGCCAGAGTGGGGTCACCCTGACCCTCGGGCCCTGCCCAGCTCCTACAGTGCATGTCTGCATATGATGGAGGAGCTCAACCCGTGTTAAAACCCGCTGCCTTCATTTGCAGCATCCAGCCAGGCTCTGGTAGGCTCCCCACGTAGGATGGGCACTGCTGCACATGCCAAGGCCTGCCGGAGCAGGGTGAGGGCTCCTGGGGCCAGGTTGGCCCCGCTCTGCCTGCATGAGCAAGCACAGCCTTGTTTTATACAGCTGGGATGAGGCTCGTTGCTGTCTAACCCGATGGAGGTGTTTCCTAGGGATGAGAATTTTTTTGAGGGCTTGCAATAAAACCAACTGCTAGAGGCAAAATAACAAAACAGGGGAGTATGAGCTCTTCCAGTGGGTCATCTGAAGTTAATTCTTTGAAAATGGCAATCTTTCATCCAACTGCATCTCACCAAGATATTTCCAAGACTGATATCATGTGACCTGCAACAAATCACCCAGGAACTTCGGTTAGAGCTGAAATTCCAGGAAAATCTGAGCAAAGGGAATAGTGCCTGCGGTCATCTGTGGGAGAGGAGACTACTTAAGCTGTGAAAGGTTATTCGGGCATTTAAGTAACAGACGGGAAATGATCTTTCAAGTTAAAGATTTCTCAGCCAAAGATGGCTGTTGAATAAGCCAACGTCAAGGCTCAGAAGGACATTTGAAGGAGCTAATTCCATACAGCAGTGTCCTATGCAACCAGCATTTCACTTGTAGTAGTTGAGCAAAATTGCAAACAGCTGGCAGATTGTTGGAAGATTTTAAAACATTTCTTTCAAGGTACTTTATTGCTTTCTTAAAAATGAATACACATGCCACACATTCCCACTTTTGCAGACACAGTAAACATGTATCCCAAGGACTATTTCTAGTTGGCGAGTTTCTTATTCATCAAAGCAAAAAATCTTTGTTCTGATTTCTCTACAGCAGTGGGTCTCATTTATTTTTATTCCCCATCCCCCAGCCTGTTAGTCTGTCTTTACCAGGTGAACAAGTGCCTTTCTGTACCCATGCTAGAGGAGAGGGTGATCATAGCACAGTTGTGTTACCATTGTGCTCACACTGTCTCCTGGGGGCACAGCCAGCTCAGTGGGGAGCTGACAGGGGTTTTCTAAAAGGTGAGTGCAAAACACTGATTACTTCATGCATGAGGGATTTGTTTCAAACGCTGCTGTGAGGGCTCCCCGGAGGTCCTAAAAGCTAAGGATAGGTCAGGCAAAAAAAAAAAAAACAGCTCACAAATTGTCTCCCCTTGTGGATGCCTTGCCCATCAGCTAACTCTTACTGCAGCCAAAACTTCTGCCTGCCCCCTAATCCTTCCTCTCTCTCCCTTCGTCATTGCTGACACCATAAACATCCTCATCCACATCTCCATCCTCCAAACAGGCTCAGCCTCCCCTAGAACAGCACAGGTACAGGTAAAACCTCTTTTACCACTCAGTCTGCAATACTTTAACTGCTGTGAACCAACAGGAGGTATCAGATGGAGACAGGTGAAGTCAAGGTAAAGCGACCCTCCAAGACAAAGGGCATGGAACCAACAGCACACAGCTGCTGGAAATGCTGCGACCGGTGGGGCATATGGTGCTACACACCATGCATTTAAACGCACAGTTTAATTGAATTCATTATGAGAACCACATCCCCACATTATGAATACCATACGGTATTTCGCAGCTGCGGTCGTAACTCAGCTTCATCAAAAACCTGCAGTGGCTAGAAACGAGCAAGAGCAATGGCATGTAGCATTTTCAAAGAATCCAGTATAGTATATGGCTACAGGCTAGTACATGCAAAGTCAAGAATAAAGTCAGGAGCTTCAATTGTCTTAATTTGAATGGCGATTTTCACCTATCAGGAGCAGCGATTTTTTTTACTATGGATAAAATTCTATTTTTTAATATACATGATACTTCGCAAATACAAGCACTGAAATTATAAGGTCAGTGCGATTAATGTACCTATAAGCATGTTCCATCAATGACAGTTCCCAGATTGAACAGTTCCAGGATCTGATGTCACCACAGAGCCATTACCACACCCAGTCCCCCTTGTGTTCTCTCTTCTCTGTCCTTTCCTCTGTTCCCAGAAAATGACTATATGCGGCATCAGAGACACGTTAGAAACAAGGAGCGAGTCCTCACAGTCCAAGTGCTTTACCCCGGGGACAGCCATTACCTTGGGAACTTCATAGAAACATCACTCTGGCTGGAGTGACACGTGAAGGCGGCACCATAGACCTTGTACAGACTTGGTACAACATGGGACACATTTCCATAGATTTCAGAAAAACTAAAGCCTCACTGAGTTCTCCTGCATCCGTGAGCCCAGGCAGAGACATTCTGGGGACTTGAGGGGCTGTCCCCCTGCTCACAGGGATGAGCATGTGGCAACTCTGGCTGAGCACCAGAAGGGGCTGGGTAGGTGAATGTTGCAAGGTCCTTTACAGAGCAATGGCAATGCTTTTTCCTTTCCATCATAGAGCAACTAAATGTTTGTATTAACTTAGTAATGAGTATCTTGTATTTCCCCTCTTTTGTATGATATCAGTCTCTGGAGACCTCCCCTGCATTCTGCACATGGGCACACATGCACACACTCATCTACCTAAGAAAAACCTCCTGTTTGATCCACACCACTTGAAAAGCATTACAGGCAGTGCCCAGAAGTCCTTTCTTTCTCTTTGTCCTATAATAAAACTTTGTTCAGCAAGCCAAAGGACAAAACCCTGAAATTTCAACTTGGATGATTATAATTCTTTCTTTAAAGCCTTTTTCTTTTCCCAGTTTCAGAAGTGCAGTTGCTTCCAGCAGCTCTCTGCTTAGGAGAGGGTCTGTAGGAGGTAACCACAGGCTCTTTAAACTGAGATGGGCCAGAAGCTGAAAAAATTCAGAGGTTTGGCAGGGCTTAGATCTGAAGCGTTAGTATGAGAGCATCTGAAGACTGAGAAAAGGAGATTTCACAGAAAGGGCATTACAAAAAAGAAAAAAATCTGTAATCAGTCTAATTTGATAACCAATTTGTCTCAGCCATGCCTTTGCCCTCGCTTTCAAAATGAATATTCTTTGGAAACAAATGTCAGCAAGCCGGGCTGGAGTGTGAAATCTATTGCAAGCACAGCCGCCAGATGTGTCTCCTTTAAGAACTTCAGATTTCCTGAACCTCTTGGTTAAAAAGCATGTGTCTCTATTACTCAAGATCACGACCAGCAAATTCAGCAGCTAATGATCAAGTCATAGTTATTTCCCAAGAAGTTTCACCAAATAAAGTTACTCATCATGGATTACATGCCCAATTCAAGCAGTTTGAAATCTTCCAACAATTATTTGGTTCACAGACTCACTACCTGGATGCAAAATGATCTCATACAGTTATCATTTTCAGGTGTAAATGTTCAGAAATGAACCCAAACTGCAGTTTAAGTCTCCAAGGCGAGCCTATGAGACTCATCAATCTTGAGAAACAGAGGCATCTAACACAAACAATAAAATTACCTGTTTGAAGGAAGCCCTAAGTCCCTAGGCCACACAAATGCATCAGAAAAGACTTAATTTATATGGTTGTAAAACTCTTGCAGAATGCATACCTGCTTTGACTTCTAGAGAAAGCTGGAAAGAGGAAGCCCGCTTCATTTGCAAATTCAGCGTGCAAGATTGCGAGTGCCGTTCTCGTCTTCCAACTTTCCTGCAAAACGATTTTTAACATCATCGTGCCAAGCAACATTGCGTGTGTGTCTGTATTTATAGCACTTGCTGGTATTTCTATCATACCAAGTTTTAAACTTCGCATTTTAGCTCATGCCACCTCTTGCTTGCACAGCACATGCAGGAGATGCCTCCTTGCCTGGGGGCTCACAACTCCCCCCCCAAAAAACCCCTCCAAGTGAGCAGCTCCCACAAAGAAACACTGACAAAGCTTGAGATGATGCCCCAAATTCAAGTTCTGTAGCATATTTGCAAGTTTCATGTATCTAATTGCTTTCTATAAACACACCTTTTTACCAAAAGCGGGTTGGATCCATACAGCATAGCAATTTATAATTTGTATGGTTTTTTTAAACATACTTCATTCTAACATGTCTCTGCTAGAGTCCAGACAACACAATGAACCACTTACTACTGCCTCCTGATTGCATTCCTTACACCTGGGACTGATGCTGATACAAGGCATTTGTTCTATGTCACCTCATTTCAGGGCTGGATGCATTTCTCCCAGTGGGGGACACACTCCAGGGAGGAACCTGCTCAGCAGCACCAGTGAGCCAGACCTAGACTGGGCACTGCAGCTGGTGCTGCGATGGTGCCCCCAGCCAGCTCCCCTGGACAAGCTCCTGCCTTTATACTTATCACCTACCTCCTTTCAACCCTCCATAACCATTCCCAGTCCAAAAGGCAAGAAAAGCACCGGGGATGCTACTCCTTCTACAGCTTATCTGAGAGCACAGCATGAAGGCAGGCCAGAGATCTCTGAAGCAACCTCAGTGTAAATTGATGAACAGGCAATAAACCTGTCTTTAGATAAGTAGAACAGTTTTCATGTGCTTTTGTGCCTGCACCTGCCTGTTCAGCGAGTCATCACTCATTTCACAGCTCATTTTGCTAACTGTGGTCTACAGGTTTTCTCTTTTTAATTGGGCAAACAATACACACCTTGTCTTTGCAATTGAAGTCTGGTGCTAACGCACATGACTCCGACAAGTTGGTGGTTTGAGTTTTTTGGTTGATTTTTTTTTTCCAATCATCTCTTAGTAAGGTTGTACATTTAAGGTGGATGTGTTCTCTTTTTTCTCAGATCCCTATCTGCAATGCAAATACTCAAATTTCTGCAAAGATTTTGATACCACCTGAGGCAAACCTTCAAGGGATCACATCAATGTCCATTAAAGCCCAGGGGGTGGGAAGACGCTTTGATTTTGGTGGTTTTGGGACTGGCCCAGCAGCACGAATAAGAAAAGACAAGGAGTGTGAGCTGCCCCTCACTCCCGAGCAAGGGCTCTAAAGCAGATGAGGAGCAGCAGAAACTTAGCAGTTACCCTACTTCATGTGGTTTCTCTGGGAAATGATTGGGGTTTTTAACTACACCAGCAGTGCATTACACAGACACAGGGTTTTGCATCTCCCGCAGAGGCCAGCAGAGTTAATCTAGTTTACACAGCCACAGTCTTGGCCCGAGGGAGAAGTTAATGCAGAGAGCAGAAGAAACTGGCTGAGCAGAGCATGGTCCTCAGTGGTTACATTCTCATTTTCCTCTATGCCTTGCATTACTCACTGCTCTTAAGGTTTTAAGTCCCACCCAGCAGGGTTTGGTGGCAGGGTCTTGGCATGGGGTGTTCACCAGCCTCACTCGCTCAGCCCATGGCTGCAGAAGAATGCCGACAGCTGCTCCATCACCTGCCCACTGGCTGAGCACAGCCCAGCTCCAAGCTGGGGTTCCTGCTTGAGCTACTGGACTCTACCATCAGCACAAATGCAACCAGACTCCAACTGAGGTCATCATGGTGAAGATGAGCACCCGTCCCTGCTGCAGCTCGGGCCTATGCAGCAGGAGAGAAACACTCAAAAAACCAACCCCCTTGACACACACACACTCTTACTTTGTAGCATGATTAGTTTTTGGCGAAGACACGCTGAATGTAGGGGGGGGGGAGGGGGGGAAGGGCTGTCTTTGTTCTAGGATGCAAATGAGCATCTTTTTTAGAAGCTGAGAAAGAGCCCCAACTAACAAAAACTGCGCATTGACTGAAATAAGCCAGGCTGCCTTTCAGATGTAGACTTCAGACAGAAAATGAAACATATCAAAGTGTCTGATTTGACGTGGCTTGCAGCTGCAAGGCAAAGCGACTGTCCCATTTTTTCCCCCGAGGCGAACACTCAAGATTTTCTTGATCTTATCTTTGTCTTTCTATAAGTCTTTGAAAACCATCTGTAGAGATTCATAAAGGGTATTTGTGTTTTAAGTAAACTGCAGAAGTGATCTATACGGAACAGATGGAAACAAATCAAAAAGCTTAACGGGATGCAGAAAAACAGCAACACTTAGAAAAATACCAGATATGAACGAGTAGGCAGGTTGTCTCCCATTTGTATTACATTTAGTGTAGCATCTCACTCTCTTGGCTTTCTCCACAGCCTGCATGGTCCACGCTCCCACTGCTCTTCTTCCGTCCTCTTTCATAGGCTCAAAAATACTTCCCGGCTGTATTTGCTCCTCTGGAGGAGCCTCCCTTCGATGGGAATTGTTCAGCTCCTTGGCAGAGCCTGAACACCCACCCGGAGCCCTCAACACAGCTCCCTCGGAAATTGCATTCGACAGCAAGAGGCTCTGATTTTTCACGGCTTGCCAAAACATTTCTGAACAGATAAGGTGGGGGAGAAAAGTGCTACAAATCAATCTCCGGCAAGCTCGGGGATTGTGCTCTTGTTTGTTTGTGCGGGGTGATATTTTTTTCTGACAGATGATTTCAAAGAAGCACAAGACTGCTTCCTCAGTACCGGCTTTTCATAGAAGACACAATAAGGTGCAAAATGATGTGAGTTACTGGAGTGAGTGGGCGTTAATGGGACTTCCTGAGCGTACTAACAAAACCCACAGAGAAAAGAGAAAAAAAAGCTTTACCAATTTTCCCTAGTGTTTCAGCTGCAGCCCTGCATGTTGTCCTCTCTCCCCATTAGTCAGAGCCCTATGTGCCCATTTTGAGGGGGCTGTCACGATACTGCTGGGGAGCACCTGCCCTAGTTCAGCTCAGTCATTGTAACCCCAGGCAAAAACCCTGCCTGGCCAAGCCTTCACCACAGAGGCACTTTGTATATCAGCACAGCTCTCGCTTCACGAAATTCCCAGCAGTGGGCCCACCGAGGCTGGTCCCTGCTAACACAAGGTTCAGGCTGCATAATCCCCTCCATAAATTTATCAGCCTCCATCATAAAACTGCACAGGCTCCACACATACACTCAGACACCCCATTGCTGCACAGCTGTCTCATAACCTCACCTCTCCAGTGGTAGTAATGCCTGTTTTATTTCCAGTTTACAGTTATTAATGGCCGGGTTGTACCTTCCTCCCCCCACTTTCTTTTCTCACCAGTCCCTAACAGGCCAAAGGCAAAGGTTAAGGTAAATCCCAGATGGGAGACCTGGGGATGCAGAAGGCTCTTGGAGTTAGTTCAAAGCACTCCTCCTGCTTTGTTAATGTAGGATGTTACATGACAGCAACTCAAGATAGATGCGTGTTTCTATTGAGCTACTTAATTTATTATGAAGCCAAGACATAGGTTCTGCCTGAAGCATCTCAGGAGGAGGGTGATCTTATCCTGCAGTCCTGTCTGGTCCCCAGGATGGACACTAAGGACACTTCTGTCCCTTCAGACTCTGGGAACACACTTCGGTTGAGGTCCACAGACACACAAAATGGGAAGGACAAAGGATCACTTCAAATGAAGTAATGACAGGGTATGCTCCAACCCCATATCATCCTTCCCCCACTGAGATGAAACCCCAACACTTATAAACTATGGGCTGAGCTCAGTGCAGACCCAGACACATTCCCACTGCTGTCAAAGGAAATTCACCTTTGACTTTGAATCATCTGAAAACTCAGTTCCTCTCTCTATCAGGAAGCAGAGACAGAAAAAATCCTTGACATGCCTCCGCTCTCTCAGTGTGGGTCTGGGGCCACAGGGCTCCAGCATGAGCAGACATGGGAACAGAGTGATGTGTGGGCAGCTGTGGTGGGAAAGGCCCTTCAGCTGACTGCGTCTACCTACCAGACTCCAGGGAAATCATCATGATGTGTTACACACTGTTTCTCACCAGCTCTCTTAGCCATCGTCCACAGAAATGAAACATTCCTACATATTTCTCTGCTCCTCCCAGAGGGGCTCTCTGCCCTCTACTTGGCCACACTGCCTTTCAAATGGAATAGGCAAAGACTGATTTGTTCATCAGGCTACACTTATGAGAATACATGTGGATGATGTCTGGGGCATAATCAGCCTGAGCACATCATCCTTTTTCTCCCCTGGCGTGAAGCTTAGCCATCTCTGCCTCCTGAGCAAGGCCCAAGGCATCTCAGGCTGCAGCCCTGGTGGACCTTTGGTATTTGATCCACGTGAGCGCAGATTCCCATTTCTATTCACCTACCAGCCTAGAGAGCCTTGCACGCAAAAATAGAGGCAATACTGTGACTGATATTTTTAGAAAGGGAATGCATACGTAAATTATTCCCCTGAAAATGTCTGTGTGCGTCAGACTCTTCCCTGATTCAGAGAACATCCCTTCTATCTTTTCCTCAAGTACATGCTGCACACAGCAAGGCTTAACATCCCAGGGAATCTAGTGGCGAAGGTTGCTGCAAAAGTGATTAATCTACCACATCTTTCACAGCTTCGGTAAACTGGAGAGGTGCTAATTTCTCTGCCCCCAGTCTTGGCTGCTCAAGAGCTCCCCAACTTCTCTCCATTCATAGCTTCCTGCACGCACAGCAAAAAGCAAGGAGGGTTGATGGTTTCCTCACCTCCGTGTCCCCAACCTCCCATCGTATGTTTCCTGCTGAGGATGCCATCAGAATCCAGACAGGCCCATCTGCTGGGAATGCTTCCCTGATCGGCAGCTTGGAGGCTACAGAACAGGGGCTCTTGGCTGGCATGGTGGCAGGGCAGTGAGGAGCACCAGCAGGCAGCTGCAAGCATGAGTTCATGGGCGATTCCTGCATCAAGACCATCCTACCAACAAGAACTGAGCTTGCACCAGGGCTGCTCAGCCCCAGGCAGACCAGACATGCTGGGGAAACAGAGCTTCCACTAACAGCTGTGTCCTTCCAACCCCTCACATCTGCACCCTCCACTGGCGTAACCTGCCCAAAGCTCCTCCCAGTCCTGGAAGCCACTCAGAGCTAAGGCAGGGCAGGAATATGGGCAGCAGCAGGCATCTCACCAGTGCCCCGAGCTTCAGGAAGTAAACAGTACAATCCCCAATGTTATGTTCGATCACTGTCCGGAAACTATTAGGAAGCTAATTAAAATGAATAGATCACTTAAGTATGCAGAGTTCATATCGCATTAATTCAACAGTGCAAGATACAGAGAGAAAGACAAAGGCTGAAGAAAAGGCCAAGGGCAGTACGGCAATGTTCCTTGGTGTGGATTTCCCCCCCTTCCCCTTTCTTGTAATACAAAAGATAAGTCTGTCTCCTGACTTATCTAGATACATTTGTAAAGATTAAAAACACACTACTTTGCTTTTGCGTTCTGCTGTAAATTATTAGCCCGTGGTATCATTAAGCAGGGCACTCTGCCAGCCTTAAGGTTCTGATTTAAGACACAAAGACAGGGAAAGTCAGAGCAAAACCTGCTGCTGACTGCATTGGAGCAGCCGGGTCGGCAGGACCCTGCCTTTCCCCTGCCCTTGCAGGCAGACGGGGAGATGGTGCTGTGCATGAGCAGCAATACAGCCTCAGATCTACAGGAAAGATTGGTCCCAATTCCTGTACCAGAAGTGGGGGAAAAAAAAGAGCATTTTGCTGCTTATTGGCTCTATTTGGGAATAGGGAGAGCAGTAGCCAGGCATGGCGGGGGTAACTCAATGGTCTTACCTCCAAGAGCCTACTCGTGCAAGGCAGGCTGCGAGATGGGAGCAGCAGTGCCCAAAGCTTTGGGCAGGACTCAAGGAGGTATCCCATGGAGAAACCCTGTCTCCAAGCACATACTGAAATCCCAGCTCAGCAGGAACTCATGGCCTACTAGAGGGAGTCAGATAGCTCGGCAGGTGGGAAATGGGATGCTTTAAAAAACATACTGAAAAATAGCTGCTGGGAAGCCTCAGAAGAGTCCTGCAGCTTGTAAGACTTGGATAGATCTCTGTTGCAAAGATCTGTTTGCAATGGTTCAATATGGGTCCCAATAGAGAAAAAAATTCAAGAGCAGGTACAGTCTCACTGAAGGTTTAATCATGGTCTATCACTCTGAAGTCCCATTCCTCATGTCTCTCTTTAGAACTGGCATTGCAGACACCTCTAAGTCCGCTGTCTGTCACTGGAACCATCCCCATGTCAGAAAAGCTCAGCTACAGGCAATCTGCTGAAGAACATGTGTGTTTATACTCTGACAGCCTGTGCTCATAGTCCTATGTTTTGGAGCTCTCAGCTTAAGAAAACCTAACCCAAGGAAATGTTTTTCCTGTCACATTCCAGACCAACAGAAATTAATGTATTGGCATTAAAAGACCATGAAAAATGGGGTTAATTACAGAAACGATGACCTTCATATACAGCAGCTCAGGCATGGACTGTTATCATACATCATAATGTTAGGAAGAGACACTTACTGACACACAACAGCAAATAATAAATAATAAATAATAAATCCATCAACCTAAATTGAACCTTGTGTAGTGTATGCCTGACAAACCATAGATTAATTTGCCTAATCCATCATTTGTTAATCCTTTATCCTCAAGAAATTCATATGAGTGTGACAACTACGACCTCTGAATCTATTGACACAAGCAGAGTGACTCGGGTACAGTCATCCAGAAGTCCACCACCTTCCCACTATTAACAGATACTGCCAAAGTGTTGCAGATCCCACATTTCAAAGGTGGATAAATGGAGCATCGGAAGCCACAAAAATAACAATCAGGCTTTTATATCATCAGCAACTAAGACAATTATACTAAACTTCACACATTGTTTGCACTATATAAATAATAAATGGTAATACTCAATGCTAAAGTTGGAGCTGTAATCCATGCTAGTAAGCTTATATACAACAAAGCTCACTGTATAACAGCTTGCACATTAGGGGGAGGCCCTTGATAAAACAAGGAAATTAGGATGATTTTTAGGTCTTAAATGTATTTTATCCTGAGGCTGTTTAGAGTTTTAGAGCTGTAGGAGAGGTAACACAGGAGACCTGGGGAGCTATAGGTGGAGACGATACAGCAGAGGGAGAGGTGCTCACCTTACTAGAAATATTGGAAAACGGTACTGTATTTCTGTAGCCACTCAAGGTGAAATGGTCCCAAAAAAGAACTACTGCTGGAGATGAAGAGCAATGGAACTCTTCAGAACTTTCTGTGAGAACCAGCAGCTGCTGCATCAAACTTGGTCATGTCCAGTTCTGCCCCAAGATCCAGGAGATGAAGGTGCAAATCAGCAACTGGTACTGGGCTCTGCAGCTGAAAAGCACTGGAGAAGTGGGGAGGAAGCAAAGCACTCCCCAGGCACCCTTGCAGTTCAGAGCCATCCAGCTTCCCAGGACAGGTGGGAAAATTTGCACAGGATTCTCAAATATTAGAGAAACTCAGCAACTTTCCCCAGTTCATACTGAGTGACAACTTCCAAAGCAGTAGTACCTAAAATACTCACTTACTAAAACCATTATTAGGTAGAAGAAGAATGTCTACTCCCACACGAAAGCTGGGAATCTGTGTCTAGTTTCAAAGAGAAAGCCAAGAAGCAAACCATAGAAATAATATTTTCCCTCCCCAAACATATAACTCTAAAGTTACATTGTTTCCCAGTGCTATTGTCAAATCTAATTAATCTATTCTTTGCAACACCACTTGCCTTTGCTGTAACTGTTGAGTGACAGGCTGAAGTGACAGCGCCAAACTCCCTGGAGAGCTGCAGCAGGACCCGCAGCTCTTTTCCTTTCAGAAGTAACCCCTCTCACATTCCCACTCCACCAGCCCACTGCTGCTAATCCACCCTCCCAGAGCAAAGCAGAGCAAGTGTGCCGGGTGGCGGAGCCTGCTGCATCCTTTCCAGACACAGGGACAAGGGGTTATTGCACCACATGGATGCCTGTTCCGGCATCAGCCCAACAAAAACAATGTGAAGAAATGGTTCCAGGAATGGCAGGAGCAGTGAAGAAAGCAGGAGGGTCATGCTTTGCTCCTGTACTTGGCAGCCAAGAACAGCAACTTGCATGGATCCTGCCCCACCATGATGGCAGTCTCCATCCCTGAGTACTGAATATATTTTGAAGGAAAAAGTTTTCAAATCAGCAAGGCAGGAGAGTTGGGTGGAGGATGGACACCACAGGCAATGTAAATCCAATCCAGGCAAGACCTTTGCTACATCTCAGCAAGAGGGCAATGTGTTCCTCAGAAGGCTTCTAGGGGCATTAACATGTTTGTGAATAATATGTGTAGTAAAGGCTGAAAGCTGGAAACCATGGGTTAATGGAAGAAACCACCAGTCACCCGTGTCAAACTCATATTTAATGCTCTCAGAGGACAACTATGCCAACTGCTCAGCATCCAGGAACTTCTTCTTAAGAGTTACTGTCATGAGCTTGTGATCTAGTTCATAAATAATCATCGAATGAAATGATTTATGGATTTGCTGAACTAAAGCTTTGCTATCTCTGCTCTTCCTCCAGCTCCTCCTGGATGGCTGGGAGAGGAGGGCAGGAGGGATGGGGATGCAGCAGAGCTGCAAGGGTTGGGCTGAGGTTACTATATGCAGGTTTAAGGGTACATCTGGCTTTGCAAAGGTCGGTGTGGACAGCTGAGCCTGGCATACAGGAACCCAGGGGACTGAGCTTGTGTGGGCTTCCAGGGCCCTCCTCAGCTTCCAACAGCTGTGCCCACACCTGACACCCACCCCACACAGCATCCTTCAGGTCATGGCTTGTGCCAGGCTGGGAAAACACATCCTGGGACAGTGATGGTTAAGTTATTATCTAGATACTCATCTCAAGAAAAGCTAGACCAATAAACTGACACACTCAAGTGTTATGTGATTATCACTATATAAATAAATGTCGCATTTAAATCACAATCTGATCTAATTTTGAGGTCAGCTCTGCTTCAAGCAGGAGACTGGACTTCATGATATCCAGAGGTCCCTTGCAACCTAAGTTACCCTGTGATCTGGTGATTTTTCCTTGACAGAGATTTTCCATCTCTTTTAACAGAAATAACTTACTGCAAGCCACAAGAAAAAAACAACAAAAAAACCCCCCAAAAACCCAAACTTTAATAACAGCTGCCTCCTGCTTTGAATCCAAAGCTTTAGAGGAGGTAAATACATTTAAAAGGGATTGCAGGCTTTAAAGGAGGACACAGGATGCAATCCTGTAGCACTCTGCACAAGGCAGGCACCCAGTTTCAGCACTGGCACGACTGCTTTTATACAAATTCCTATTTGATTTTATAATGGCATCCAATTACCTGTCATAGCATGGAAGACACAGACTTAAAGCCTGCCATGATATCTGGTTTTTTAGTTGCTAAAGTCTGAATTGCAGGTTGCCCTCCTCTCCCTCAGAGCACCAATCAGCTCCCATCAGCAGGTTTATATTACACTTATAAAAACTTGGGGCCAGGTCATTATTGTGGTACAGGGAGCCCCTTGTTATGAGACCCCAGGAACTGCCTTTCTCTTGCCCAAAATCAGAGGTGTCCCTCACCCTGCCCAGCACTGGGTGCCCATGGTTCTGGCTGCATCACGGCACAAAGCAAGCCCAGCTGCTGGGATGATCAAGCCGTGCTTGTGTCGGGCTTTGATGTTCCCAGGTGGAAGGAGCTTTAACGGTGTGGTGGAGTGTTGTTTTTACACAAGATTTATCAGTACAGTTAACATACTGCCACAGAGCTGCTATTTGAGCATGCCCTGAATGTTAATAAATGCACACAAGACAGGCTGCTCCTGCAGGTACACACTAACATTCACCTTCAAAGAGCTTTATAACCATCAACTCAGCGGGTCTCACCTCCGTGTCCCAAAGGAGAGCTCAGCTCCGTTCCACAGGGAAAGGAAGGAGGTGCAGAGGTCACGGACAGGCTTAGTGATAGGCTTGGGAGAGCAAGGATTCAAAAGAGATTTAAGTATTTTATTTTCACACAGACATTTATATAGGGCTTATACATTGTACCGCCTGAAGGAACCTCATACTTCAGCATTCGTGACTTTTGGTGGGTTCGGATATATTTTATCCCGAGGTGTGTAATTTCTCAGTATCCTACAGGATGAGCTGCTCTGTAAAATAGAGTTCTCCAGCAGAAGCTTTGTTGAATTTTAATAGAGACACATCAATGAATTCCCACTGATGTCCCAGGGAGATCAAACAGGAGGCTAGAAAAAAAAAAATACAGGAGAAGCATCTGGGATCCTTTGGGGGAAAACTATCGAAGTATCATAGGAAAATATAAAGCTTGATTGAGGATAGGAAGGTCATCCAGTCCACTGTTTCTCAACCTTTTGAAAAAATGAATCACTTAAGTCCTTAGTTAAGAAGGCACAGACTACCTTGTGCACTTTTGGTACAACTGTCTTGCCAACCTAACCAGTATTTGAATCGATGTTGAAGCATGTGGAGGATTTTCTTCTCCCATTTTCTTTATTCAATTCCTGCAGGACTTTTTCTTTCCCTGGATGTCTTGTGAGCTTCCCTGTGGCCACTCCTGGACCAGTTTCCCTGGTTCCTTAGCAAGGCCTTACCTTCCAAAATCACAGGTCCCATCAAAGCCATCTGTACCAGCCTAAGACAAAACCACTGTTCCTTTCAGTGACCTCCCTGTCACCTCCCTCCCTCCGATGGCTCACCCAGCCACCCAAGTTCAGGGCTCCTGTGGTTTGCCTGCCTCACCTTTACAGTCACTGCACACAGACATCCTCTCCTGCTTTTAAAAACAGAGCATCTATTCAGAGAGCTCTTGTCAAAATATTCCCAGTTTCTTCTGAGCAAAGTTGGGATGAGTAAGTCTAACAAAAGCAAACAGGTCATCCTAAGTTTGCAAAGAAACATTGCTCTGAGATACCAGAGTCATCCTCACCCCTCAGTGGACAGCACACTTTACAGATCCAGCCTGCTGCCAAACAGCAAAGCCCAGCAATTCAAATAAACACTGTGCCTCTAATCCTTATTGCTTACTGTCCTGTCCAAATCTGACCACTTCCTGAGCTACCCTTTGCTGTCGGAAAGGCTTATCAGTACCAGACACAGAGAGAAGGCAATTTGTACAGCCTCTGCACAAGATCCTCCTGACCTCACCCAGAGTGAATCCCGCCTGACTTAAATCTCAGTCTGGGACTAGTGGCACAAAACCATACACCCACCAGGACGCACATCCTTTGGGATGACACCAAGTGGGTATTTTTCATACTTGGGCACAAACCCATCCACCCATCAGGATGCATGTCCTTTAGGATGAAATCAAACAGGCATTTCTCATATTTGGGCAGGCGGAAGCGAACATTTCCCACACCTTTCCCACACCTCCTCCCGAGTAAACCCAGCCCATCCAACTTGTTTCTTAGCCACAGGAACAGCAATTCCATGTGGCTTGTATATGTAACTAATGCACCGAGGTCTGTTTTTTGTTTAAATAGCTGTGAAAAGCACTGTGTGTGTTTTACCCAGAGATATATTACACTTGATTAGGCGGTGCGCTGGAGCGCGAATGGTACAACAGGAGACAGACGTGCTTAACTAGCGGTTTCAGCCCGCGCTCTGGTATCGGGAGGTCAAGGGAAAGATTAACTATATCTGACTGCCATGTCAAAACACTCAATTGGAGCATTTATAAACCCACAGAACTAGTTGCCTCAGTCGGCAGAGCAGATTTATTTCCCTTCAGGTAGCCCCCGCAAAGCAAACCAGGGCGGTTGCCAGGGCCAGGTTTGCTTTCAGCTCTTTCCAAAGAGCAGAAAGATCTCAAAGTTTCAGAGGGATGTGTGCAGCTTTCAAAGCCTGGCTGTTATCTTCAGCCAAAAAGTAAATCTTGGCAGAAAGACAGCGATTCTCAGTAACCTCTGCTTATAGGTGACCCACAGCTTATAGGTGATTTCAGCTCTCGAAGTAGCCTAAATATTATCTTCACACAGGAATAAAAATTCCCATTTCCCCACAGGTGTAACATAATAACTGCTGTCTTACTCTCGAAAGCCTTACAAAAAACAAAGCCCTATTTTTCACATGTTAGGGACCTTTGTGTTTTAGTGTTCTATAGAATTTTAGAAATTTCTTCCCGTGCAAAACAAGTTGAAGATGACCCCTGAAGAGAGGTTCCCAAAGGAGCCCTCTCATTATCAAAATCAGCATCTTCTTAGGATACCATGTTTTAAATTCACAGTTAGATTCAGAGCTGTACATATGTGATGGTGTGCTCTCCTTGTTTTTCCTTCTCTTCCCCCAATGCCTGGCTCCTGCTTGGGCCATGGTCATCATGGCCATCACAACATCAGTTGTGGTAAATTGCACACGGACTTTGGGGGACAGTTGGCAACACAGCCAAAGCAGTGTCTGGAGTGGGGACCCAGATATTTTCCCATGAATATATGGCTATAGGTCAATTATCTCACTCTATAAATAGCATATAGCCCAAGAGCCCTTTGAGGTCTCCTATATGGCAGCAGCTGCACACCAGGATCTCCCCTTCAGTGAGGATGCTCACTTCAGGTTCTACTCCTCAAGGCTGAGAGATTCCTGCTGCAACAGATTCTTGGTAAGCAACTAATGGCATGCTAAACTGAAGTCTTAGCTAAGTAATTTAAGGGATTGATTGCATTACAACCTTTAGACATAAACTATTGACCAAGTCTGGGACTAGAACTGGATCCAGCTGTACCCCAACTCCTCTCTGAGAAGGGGTTTAGAAAGCAAGAGGGTCCTTTCTGAACCTTGTGACTCAGTAGTAGAGTCTCCCTGACAGTTTGTCTGACCCTGTCCTCTATGCAGTACATAATCAAGTGTACCTTGACCTTGAATCTCATAAAACACCGAAACATTTACTACTAATTTTGTTAAATCGCTGTTTCACCTTAATAAATATTTCACTCCTTCTCTCTTACAAGTGAAGTTAATCACTCTGCCTGTGACAACATACGGCTCTTGGGATGCAAGTTTAGTCCTTTTTGTCCCAGTATACACCTCCTCTGAAACAGAAGGATGCTCAGTGTGAGTGTACGACTGCAACATGTGGCCATTGATAATCTGAACTTGGACACTTATAACCACATTTAGGAAAAAACCCAAAAAACAAAAACAAACACCACAAAACTCAAAACACACATGGCTTCAGCTTCGTGACATACGCATGACTAAGGAAAAAGGCTTTGTTTCCTTTCTGCTCCCAAATTCAAGAACACCATCAGCGTCTGAACTCAATTCTAGCCAACTTGTTGCCACCTCAAATTGCCCTCCTTTTCCATGTCAGATTCAATAAGTAATTGACAACTTATTCCTTGCTATCTCATCTACAGTTTCAGCATCAAGGTCAGGACTGGAGATGGCATCAGCATTTGAAGAAAAAGTGCCAAATATCTCAGATCAGCTTCCCAAGAGCATGTCTGTTCTGTATTGACCACCTTGCAAGTACTTTAAGGAGCCACTGCTCCTCATGTTCTGCAAAGTAATACTTTTATGTATTTCAAGCCTGCAAAGAGCAACTTCAGGTCCAAGTATAAGACTAGCACATCCAAGAGTTACCGAACCAAAAAGATCTCATCCTCCAAGCCCTCCTGTGTGTTTCTTAGCCTGCTCCAGGCCACATGGACTCCTTAACCTAAGCCAGCCGTTGTTTGAGGGTTCCTGCTCTACATCCAAGTGCAGAAAGCTGACGTGTCCCTGTTACCCTGATAGAAGACAGCAAAGATTTCTCCACTCAAGTCAGAGGAATGTTTCAGATTGAGACCGTCTGGCTAAACCAGATGCTTCAGCACCCTGAGCTATGCTGCAGGGGTGCAATTTTGTTTTTAAACTGCACTTAGCAGCGTTCTGACTTGCAGGTTTCACTTTTTAATAATAGTAAACACATTTTGTAGGTGCCAGAGAACATTTCAAAGCATTTCAGTAGAGTCCTTTTACCTTTACAGCCTGGGGGCACATACACTGAAACAACAGCTGAAATCCAATTACTGAGGAAAATTCTCAAGTGCATTTCCATAGGTAATTTGTTAGTCTGTTGAAACATGCAAAGTGATTTTTCTCCACTTCTTGACGCTGTACCTCGGGCTCCATGGTTGAAGGTTTCTATCCAAATTGCATAGTACCTACCACTGAAGAGGAATCCACATGACTGCTGCCTTCTTTGTGGGAGCAACCTGCCAGCATCCTCCAAGACCCAGCCCTTACCTACAATTTGACAAAAAATTCAGCCGCCAGCCATACTGCGATGCCTGCTACCATCTGAGCTTCTCATCATCCAATCAGTTTGATGCATAAAGACATAAGAAGCCTAAAAGTATTTTTCCCTCAGCATCCTGTTTATTGATTTAGCAGAGAGCTGACACAGATGTACAGTTCTAGAGACAAGCTGTAATACAATCCCTTCATCTGCTGTCTTTCAACATCACACAAGCTGGCTGGTGCCATAAGGGGAGGAATGGCCACCCTGCTCATTTTGGGACTGTCAAGCAACTCAGCCATGACCTTTGTCCTCATTAGGGAGGTACCCCCATATTGACACCACATCCACACGGTATGTGTTATCATGGTACATCTAAAGCTGTGCTCAGGAAACTCCATGTGCTGGGTACACAGAGCCAGCTGTGACATCCTTCCCTCCTCCTTGCAGCTGAAGAGGAGAAATCATGACATGAAGCCACCCAGGTGTCACCACTGCAATAGCCTGCTTGGCTTGGCCTCATGCCCTGTTGGTGGGTACTCACACCTTCAACCCAAGGTTACCTCCCAACTAATTCAGTAATATGATGGGTCCAAGCATGGGCTGGCCTTCAAAGGACTGAGCTTGAGAGAGCTTCATCCACTGCAGGCACAAGTCAGAATCATTACCACTAGCAAGATCTGTGCTGGAAATGGGTCTATTTTCAGTAAGAGGAGACAAAAATTAAATAGACTAAGTTTGGGTCAGAGCGACAAAGAACATAATCAGAAAAGAGCATAGATGAACTGCCTGCGAGTTCTACAGATAATTCAGGGCAAATTAAAGCATTTGAAATCCTACTGAGAGCCACTGATTTAGAATTATGAAGTTAACTTACAGCAATCATTTTCTATATGAAAGCAATTATGGATGGGTTAAAAGCTTCTGTTATTATGGATTGTGTATGACTGCCACAGAGGGTTCAATCTCCCAGGATGAAATTTTAGCCTTTGTGAAAAGCTACTACATCCTGTATCATCCTGTATGCCAAATCTTGTTCACCCATCAGAAAGTCATTGAACACTATCCATTTTATTAACCAATGCAAATTTAGAGAGGCAGGGAGAGGTAGATAGGGAACGTCCTGCTCTCCAATAAAACACAGGCACACGAATCACCATGGTTCGCTTCCCAAAATAATCACACAGGCTCAAATGCACAGCTGTGATCAATGGCAAATTTCCAAGCCTTAATGCATCAGAAAGCAGAACTGTTGCTTGAAGTGGTCATCTCTTGAAGGGACAGGAAAAGTCAAAGGAAAGCTTGTGAGAAACCTGCAAGAGTAGAGCCATCCTCAAGAATAGCCTGGAAGTACCTACATGAAGACTACCAGCCGTGGTGGCAGTGGCCTCCTCCATCTGCTGTCTTGCTGCTACCGGGATAGAGCCTCAAAATCACATCCAATAGCAGCTCACAGTGGGGTTGCCCCTGTGGAACACAGTGATGTCAGAGCAACAGCCTGGCTCATCCCCACCAGCAAGAGGAGAGGGGCCACTTGGGGTCTGGTGGCACAACCCCCCCTGGGAGGAACAATCCACATCTCCATTGCCTCCAGAGCTGGGAGCCAGCAGTGCCCCCAGGAATGCTGCCTGCACCTAAGCCAGCCCCGGTCCTGCTGCAGGTTCACATAGCAACAGCTTGCAAATAGAGCTGACGAAACCACTTACCAAAACAATCTATTACACTGAGCCGCTTCCTTCTCTTTATTCTTAATTGGCCTTTATTTCTTGTTTGGTGTTTTCTGTGCAGTTAAACAAGTTGACAGACCTTTTGTTTCTGGAATGAAAATGAGATTTTGACTGTGATGTGCATGGCAATGAGCTGAGCATGCATCTACCATATGTCTTTCAGGGATGATATTTGGAAGAGGTGAAAAAGGAAAACCTGCCTGAGACCTAGTGGAAACCAAACATTCATGCACAAGTGTTCTATCAGTAGGTGTAATAGTGTCCATATTTGGATTTCTCCTGCTGCAAAGGCTATGAGAGCAGGAGAGATGTGAAGTAACAATCAACCTGGCCCCTGCACCGGCCCCTCCAGAGGCAGGGAGCAGTCTTGGGGCACCACACGTATCACTGGGCTAACAGGGCAGGGAGGCACTTGCCCACAGTGGCCAGGAGAGACTCCATGCAAGGCTTTGAGGGCTATCATGGATCCATAATTGATGTTAGCTGTTATAATAAATGAAGCTTCATGGCTAAACCCAGAGGGTTATAATAATGGCACTGAACTCAGTAGCATTGAAACAGCAATGAGAAAGCAAGGCTTGCTGCATAATGCATGAGGGGGAACCCACAGTATTGACAGTAAGAGCTAAACGGTGGTTGCAGAGAGGTAAAAGGCAAAGATCCTCATTGGATTCAACAGAGCAAGTCCTAATGAGGAGTCAGGGCAGCTCGTTCTCATTATGGTGATTCTACACTCCATCTTACCTGATAGGACCCTAGATCCTACTCCTCTCGCTCACCCTGAGGGAGAACACAGGGATCCTTCGGCAGGCGGGCTATAAGCCTGCATACAGGGATCCCCTCAAAGGTATTTCTGTGCCCTTCTCCTAATTTCAATAGTGCAAGAAAGTTTCAAAACATGCCACAGACAGCCAGCAGTGCTCCTGTGTAAATGAGGCTGAAGGTCCTTGTGATTTCCCCAGGGCTCTGCAGAAAGTCTATGGCAAAATACAGCTTTGGCACCCCCTGAGCAACATGGCATCCTTCCTGCAGTCTTTGGACAACTTCAGGTGCTGGCTTCCTGCATGGGTTCCTGGCTCAAAAGTAAAAGTGGTAAATAAGGGAAACACAAGTGTTTGCATTCCTAGAAATCCCCTGTTAAGGTGGATTTGGATTCACAATTTCTCTATTCCAGCCTCTCCCTTCAAAGATATACCTTTTAGGGAAGAATCCAAAGCTGGCCATAAAAATTGATTAATGATCACTGGGAAGCAACAGGAGAACAAACTCAGGCCTTTTCCATTTCTGCTCATCTTTTCTATGAAAGTTTCCATGGCATAGTCGACACAAGAAATTGCACCTATTTAGCACTATTGATCCAGCTTACTTCAGTAACAAACCACATTAAGCTAAAATCAATACCAGCCACTCTTAAACTGATTTAGGAGTGTCCACACAAAGGGGCTTGGTCCAATTTAGACAGATCTGTTTTGTAACCAATTTAGTTAACTATGCAAACTAGGGGCTGAGCTGTGCTCTGAAGAGTCCAGAGGCATTCATTTCAGGGTTCAAAAGCATCATATCCCCAAGTCTCATCAATGGCTCCCAAGGGACAGGAGATGACAGGTTAAGTGTCACTGACCAACGTGCATCTTTCTTGGCACAGCATACAGGTCTCTCTTGCTTCAAAAGCCAAAAAGCCAGGGAGAAACCCAAAGACCTAAGGGTTAATTTATTTCTGCAGCTCAGAGTTTGCATTAAAACAAAAAAAAAAAACAAAAAAAAAAACCACACACCAAAAAAGTCCAACAAACTAAAGACATTGGAGACAAACAGATCGGCAAGCTATGTTTTATTTCTCCCCCTGGAATATTTACTCCACGAGATATGTGCGTTGCTGATAGCTTTGCCCACTATAAATCCACCAGCGCTGTGCTCTGCAGTTCATTTCGCAGCAACATCCAAGTGACCAAGGTTAGGAAAGGTAACACAGGAAAGAGTTTGAGAGTGCTGTATATCACAGTAGCTCAGCTGCGTTTTGACACCTACAGCTGGTTTAATATCTAAGGGTCTGTACATGTGCAGAAGAGGCTTGAGGTGAGCACTGAGGAGCAGCACATAAGTTTCATCATACACCATGACATCATGGCATCACCAGTGACACTTTGATATGAGCTGGGCTATAAATCCCCTCAGCAAGAAGGGGTTTATTTGTTTTGGTTTGTTTTGTTTTTTACTTCAAAGGAGATCAGGTTTTAATGTTGAATCAAATGCAAGCTCAGGGGTCTCCATCAACCAAGCCTTGGCTCCCAGGGAAAGGCCAAAAGCAACTGTTTACATGGGATGCTTGTAGGATAGCACCTACATAACGCTGTCAGGCTAGCAGAGGTGACTTCCTACAGAGTTCTTCAACCACAGGAGCTACAATCTCTAATCCCTGTTCATTTATTTCTCCTCCTGCCTCTTTCTCCCCTTCCCTCTCCTCCTTCCCTGGAGCCACAGGTGTCACTTCGCATCCTTACTCATTACCTGGGGAGATCAGGATCAGCCAACCCACTAAAAACCCTCTGAAAGGCAGGAAACACTATACTTCATTGCTACTTATCCACCTACAAAATATACACAGTCAGGCATCTTCTCTCCTAAACTGCTTTTAAGCCTGCCATTCAGAAGTGGTTTGGGATTTAAGTTTCAGGCTGTAGTTCTGCTTTGTGATGCTCTGGATACCTGGAAAAGGTTTTGAAATCACTTTCCCTAATCTTACCAGGTAATAATATGTTTTAGAGAAACACTCAAGAGCCCTACTTACATTGCTGAATTAAACACAGGAACATTTTGGAAATAGAATTAAACCTTTTTCCCTTTTTAAAAAATGTTTATTTATTTTATTTTAAAGCCCCTTTACCACAGAAATACAAGGAATGGGTCTTTTCCCAGAGTAAATAAAGAAAATACTACCTTCCACACTTCGCTGCTGGGTATAGAGCAACCCTAAAGGGGGACAAATCCCCAAGATGTCCTGCCCAGGGCCTCCAAGGGCAGCAGGCACTCAGGTCCCAGGAACCTGGCAGGGTTTGGTCCTTGCACCTCAAGCTCCAGGAGAAAGAAGTCATGTGTCTGTCTGTCCATCCATCATGCGTATGTGTCTGTTCCCCACCACACCATCATTATCTTCACATTAAGTGCCCAAACCACCACCACTAAGTGCTGAAGCCCAAGCTTAAACTGAAAGCAAACACACTTGCCATCGCCTTTCCCCAATGCTATGCTGAAGCCCTTATTTAGCCGGCACAACACTCATGATCCCGCTCACTCCAGAGACCACAATGGAGCTGGAAGAGCTGGCATCTGTCATCAGGTTTAATACTTCAGCTGAAAGACCGAGCCAAGGCTTTGTGAGCCATAATGCGTGATGACAAATTTCGGATCAAGGACACTGACCACGTGGCCATGATTACCATCAGGGGCTTATTGGCAGGAAAAGCCAGCACAGAGTGCGCACAGCCATTTAAGTCCTTCTCTGATGCAGAGAAGAAAAGAAAATCCCATCTGGTAGGTGCTCTGATGCAGAGAAACACAGATTAAGAGGCTTCCTCTGGTGAGCATCTACTTTCCAAATCACCAAATCTAAACAAAAAGAAAGCCCCACACCCTTATCAATCAACACAAGGCCCACATTTGTATAAACTTCCTGAAGAGCATCCTCACTGCCAAATGCTAATGCCAACTGCATTGATGGCGGCAAAGGTGACATTTAGTTTAGTCTCTTACATTTGAGCAGGGAAGTACATTTCTGCTGCAGCAAGTGCACTTTGCAACATGAGGACTTATAACCAAATCACAAAACACGCTGTCTGCAGTGATAATAAAATCATCTATTTTCTCTATCACCCCACTGGACCGCTTAGGGACAATCTGGAAGAGCCCAGTACACTGCACAGGTCGCTCTGTTTCTGCTTTCCTCGGAGCCACCAGCGCAGCTGGAATAAGAAAAACCTGCAGCACTCTACAACAACCCTTCCAAGTCCAGCATTTGAGCACCTCACTACCCTTTGTGATATCTACAGCCACCCCTCAATTCAGTTTGATTCTAAGAAAATGCCACAAGCCAAGTCATTTTTGCATTATCCCAGCAAAAGTAATGGTGACCAAGAAGAACAAAAGACGGGGGTTTGTGGTTTCAAAAGAAGCTCTTAAGTGCCTATCAACCACATCCTCGCAATCCAGACTGTTCTCCGTTTCAGGTTGCAGTTAAAGACATTTAAGCCTTCTTGCAGTTCCCTTATGACAGTCTCACCCAAGGCCTCAGGCTCACTCAGGACATTGCAGGGGCTGGTGCTCCCCATCACTATCTTTTCTTCCACTGCTGTGAAGGTCACCAATGCTCTTTAAGGCATCCCTTAGTTCACAGCCCATGAAACTGCACTTGCCTCTGGTCATCCAGCCAAGAAGATGGTTTTAGGTCAAAGACTAAAAGATAACCCTGCTGTGAGGACAGGCTGAGAGAGTTGGGGCTGTTCAGCCTGGAGAAGAGAAGGCTCCAGTGAGACCTAATAACAGCCTTCCAGTATCTAGAAGTGCTACAAAAAAAGATAGGGAGGACCTCTATCAGGGCCTGAAGCCATAGGACAAGGGGTAATGGTTTTAAACCAGAAGAGGGGAGATTCAAATTAGGTATTAGGAAGAAATTTTTCTCTCTGAGGGTAGCGAGACCCTGGCCCAGGTTGCCCAGAGAAGCTGTGGCTGCCCCATCACTACAGGTATTGAAGTTGAGAGCTGGAGAGGGACTCTTTGTCAGGAAGTATAGTGATAGGACAAGGGGTAACAGCTTTAAATTAGAAGAGGGGAGATTTAGATCAGAAAAAAGAAATTCTTCACTGTGAGGGTGGTGAGGCACTGGAACAGGTTGCCCAGGTAAGTTGTGGATGCCCCATCCCTGGAAATGTTTAAGGGATGTGGATGGGGCTTTGAGCAACCTGGTGTAGTAGAAGATGTACCAGCAACGCAGCGGGGGTGGAACAGGATATTTATGATTCTTTCCAACCTAAACTGTTCTGTGATGAAACCACCACAGACCTCATGCTGCATCGGTCTATGGCCATGAGTCAGCTGCTGAGGAAGGCAGTGATCAGTTCAAGGGTGCCTGCTTCTATTTGCAGTACTGCCATTGATTCAGCAGGAGAGATTTAGAAAGTGACTTTGCCACATCCTTGCAGCACAAGGTTTGTTTTTTTAAAAAAGTATATATATATATATATATACACACATATAAAAAAAAAACCCCAACATTACCACTGGTTTGTTTAATCAGGATTTGCAGAGCACTGAGAGATACTCAGGTCCCATTAAGTACCAGCTAAATTCACACACCCATTCCCCAGTGTCAAGATGTACCAAGTTATATCTATGTACCATAGATATAGAGGGACAGCTATTAGCACAGAAGGCCCCCACCAGGCTCGGTGCTATTCACCTCCCCAAGCTGTTTCATTGCTCCAGGAGGTACCTCTGTGCCTCTGGAGCTGAGCATAGGGGCTGGATTTCTGAAGGTATGCCACATCCTTGATGTGGAGTGCAGTGCCTTTGCTGGGACTTTGAATGGACCTGGGATGGGGGCTGCAGCTGGGTGACAGCCAACAGGATCAGGCCTTCATGGGGCATCTTTGGTTTCTCAATCTGCTTCAGCTGCTGAAATGAAGCACCTTCCCTTTTGGGCACAACACCAGGGGAAGCTGAGTTTCTTCAGCTGTTTTACCTCAAATTTAAATTGTGTCTTCTCTTTTCCTTACCTTCAAAACAATAAATGCAAGAGAGGATTTATTGCTTTTTAACAAGTGCCCCAGAACATACATTTCATTAATTTACAAGGACAAGAGGGGTGGGGGGGCGGACAGGAGATGCCAGTTCAATAAATTCTCCCAGACTGTTGCTTTGAAACAAACAACTCCGCAGATCCGAGCTGTGGATGTCACAGCAGAGGCTTTTATCCAAATAAGCTATGCATTCTTAATAGAATGACTAAAATGCTTAAAGAAAATAGAAAAGAAAAGAAAGAAAAAAAAGAAAAAAAAAAAAGGAGAGGGTGGAGACAAAGAAACTGCTCTCTACAAAAGGCAGCGTATCACTGACACGTCGTTTGAACTCCCAGTGGTGTATTAAAAAAAATAAAAATAAAACCCTCTGAACCACAGCTGCATCCTTCGCTTGCACTGCTGTGTTATTTTAGCTTGGAGGGAAAAACGACATTCGCTAGTGCCTTTTTCTTCTCTCTTCCCCCCTCACCCAGAGAGGAAAAAGTGTTTGTTTTTCTTACGCCCGGTGTTTACCATGAGGATGGTGCGGCTCAGCTCCCTCTGGGCTGGAGAGAAAGGGGAGAGTATTTGGAGAGGTGGCTTCAGGGAGGGATACTTCCTATCTGATTTACTGGTGAGTCTGGAGCAAATAAAAGGGATAGTCTTTCCCCCACCCTGAGCACAGCAGGGCTGCAGATGTGAACAGCGAACACAAAATCCCGCCTGAGCCCACAGCATTTCTATGACAATAGAAAATAAGTAGCTCTGTATTTGTTTATTTAGTTAACTTCTGAGGGATTCATTTTGTGCTACTGAAGAAGAGGAAATGGGGATGAGATGAGGGTAACCAGGTGGCCCCACAGGCCTGCTACTGCTGGCACTGATCCCTGCCTCAAAGCTTCACCCTGGCTTTAGGGATACAGCACTGGCCCATTGCAGAGTCACCTCCAGAGGACCAAACATCTCAGGTGCGGGATCTCATAGGGTGAAGCACCCCAAGCTGAGGGATAGGCAGTACTCCTTGGCCACCCAACATGCTCACATGGGACCCGAGGTCCAGGGGTTGCTCCCAGCTGTGCTCCCAGCTGTTCCATGACCAAGGACCACCACACCCACTGTCACATCTGCACAGCTATACAAGGTTGCATTGCTCAACCACTTGTCAGTGCACTGGGTGGTTGAGGAGTACCTAACATTAGTTCCTCAGTCTCTAGGGGCACCCCAAGACTCATGCTGCTCACTGTCCATTGGCACTAGAGATTAGACCAGGGAAGGGCAGGCTGGGGATGGGACAGAGGGGTGCAACAGGTACCTCACTGCATCATGATGGGAACCCCGCTTCAGCACACAAACAGCAGCACATCAGAGACCATGGCACAAAGACACTAAAAGAACACTAGAAGCAGAAAGATGGAGCAGTGAAATGATCAAAGTTACCCAGTCAGTCTGTAGCGGGGCCAGGACAAGAACTTTTATCTACTGGCACCTCCTGTAATGCTGCTTTCCATCAGATTTTGGCATAATGACTTCCACTTTAATTATACAAGCTTCAAGCTCCCCTGTTTCCATTTTGCCTTTTCATTCCATATCACTTCTCTCCTACAGAAAGCAAACCAGAGGCAGACAAATACCAACATGTGCAAACACATTCTTACCCTTACCCAGAAGAACATATCAAATAAATCTGACATCAGTAGCTCAAGCACATACTGTTCTCTCGCCGTGCTATTCTCAACACATTTTATCAGGAGCAAAACTGTGCTTTGCACACTCCAAGATCCAAATCAAAAGCTTCATCTTTCCGTCTGCTAAAAAGCAAAGCAAGATAAGAAAGCAAAAAAATACAAGGAAGGGGGCTGTCCCTAAACTGGAGACAAGCAGAAGGACTCACCTGTGATCCAGGCCCAGGTGTGGCTTATTTCATAAGACTGACCCAAGTAACAAAATCAACGGCAGATTTATTGAAGGTATTTAAGCATCAGGAGCAGTGCACTGGAGAACGGTTCTGAATAACCCAAAATGGGGAGAACACAACTTACTGGGGATGATTGTTCCTGCAAATCCTCATGAAACCCCCCATCAGGATTTTAAACATACCCTGTCCTCCACCAGCCTCTTGGAAACTAGTTGTGTTTCCTCCAACCTGATATACCCCATTTCATGATTTTTAAATGTCATTACTGGAAAACAATCTCTGTTTAGACCCATATCTGAGGGCTTTTCCATTCCCATTCAGGCCCCATGCCTCTTCCCCCAGATCTGTCTGGCTCGTGGGCAAAGGCAGCCACTGTCCTCAGCAACCTCCCACTGCAAGTATTGAAGGTAGAGCTTGCAGGTGTTTGTTTAAACAATAGGCAAGCACACAACTCTTATCAGAAAGTGTTCGGCTTGATCTGTTTTGCTATCAGATAAAAGCAGAGGGGCTTGTTAAAAAGTGCACAAAAGTATGATTGGGGGGGGGGGTGGGGGGGGCAATAATTACTTTAAGTTTTCCAGACATGAGAAGAGGAAATTTTTTTATTTTTTTTTTTAAGAGATACTCTGTGAAGATTTCCAGACTCATTTGTGGTGAGACTTTTAAAAATATCGACATTTCCACTGCCACCAATTTTTACTGTGCTCATCACTGCAGTACCTAAGCACCTCACAAATCTTCATTAACCTCAGTCATCCTGGGAAGTAAAAACATTAATAATCCTGTTTCAGATACAGATAGACCAAAACCACCAGCAGACAAGGCCAACACCTCACACCGGGTGCTGAGGCAGAGTCTCTCACTGGTACAGCCCAGTTTTGGTAGCAGGGAGGTAAATGGGAGCTTCAGGGCCCTGCACCTTCCCAGTGGCACATCAGGAGTAGACAACATAGTAGACTGGCTCCAGGAGCTGGTGGCAAACCCAGTTCAACTGGAATTTGGAGGCTAATTACACCATAGGATCCTCACTGAAATATTTCTGCTCAGTGAGTTGCAATGCCCAAACCACCAGATCAGTTTTTCCAGAAGCATTACAAGTATTGAACCCAAAATGGCTGCTTTTCAACCCCAAACTCAATCCTACTTATTTCTTTCCCCCTCAGCTTTCCCTATGCTGATATGGATCCCATCACCACTCTGTCATAACTTTTGCTGGGCTGATCTACACAGGATCTGCAAGATAACAAATGGCTGTTATTCTAATTTCACAAGCAAGGAATTAATTTAGTTAGCTGCTATCATACACATCTCCAGCCCAGCGAGGAGAAGGACACCCCAAGTCCTTCTTGGGAATCCACCCAACTCAACTTAACATCCGTTCAGCTGTTGTACAATTTCTGAGATATCAGCTGGGATTTGACCTTGTAACTACTTGAGCAAAGATAGGGAGCTCTAATATAACCTTCAAAGAGACAGTGCTACATGCCTGCTTCCTATATCATGCAAAGATAATACTAACAAGTTTTTAAATTATGCATTATAAAAAGGCAGCAATGTGAGATTAAGGCCACTCATTTTTCCCCTACAGAAGTTTTCAGTCTTTTTACAGCAGCTTTGTCACAGAGTTTAAGGCTCACAGAGTTATAGTTACTCTGCATTTCCATGCCCCCCCCAAACCCTCTCAAAAGGCAGTTTCCTAAATTATAAAGACACTTAAAATATAATGCATGTTACCTTACTCCTGTCTCCCTAGGAGCGCCAGCCCATGAAACACAACAACAGGCAGTCTCCAATGCATCATCCACAAGCAAGAAAGCACAATCTTGTGATGGCTCACAGGTGACATCCTCCACTTCTTGGGGACACATGCCTGGATAAGGCACCACATAAGCAGCACAAAAAGTCCACCTATTCACCTCCTACCTTCTTCTTCTGCCTCTTTAAAAGGAGGCTACCAGCTTCTCTTCCACCAACCACAGCCTCCCAGCCTTCCATTTCCTCATTTGTTACAAATGAGATACATTCCAGCCAATTAGCTAATAATTAAACCTAACTTCCAGGACTCTGAAGCTTTTAGGGCACTGGTTCCGAAGGTAAGACTATCCCTCCTTCCAGCCAGTTTCCCATGTGTCTCTGCATAGCCTACTTTTTTATATCCGAGTGGCTCCTCTGCCCTTCTCGCAGCTGCAGGACGATGCCTGATGCAGGGGCTGTGATTTTCTAGCCCAGTGCCCGCCTCAGTCCCTGTTCTCCCTCGCTACAACTGATAAAGACCAATGCAAGGAGCCAGAGTTCTTGGTCCCCTGCCAAGGTCCCTTCTTCCTTGCGAAGGTTTGTTACACTAGCTTTTGCACTGCCGCCTTTTTATTTTTATTTTTTTTTAATTCATTCCTTCTTCTTCTTTCTTTTTGTAACCCTGTCCTGACTCCTGGCCTTCTCCCTTCCTCTGCAGCTCAATCTTTTTGCAGCTCCCTGATCCATACTCTGTCGCATCTGCTGCCATTGCGGGCACTCCCCTCTCGTGGGGTGTGCGGTTTCCCTCACCTGCTCATTTGACACACTGTAAACCTTCTGTTTGCTAAGCTTAGAGATTATTCTGCCAGCCAGGAAACCACGTGAGACTGGTGGCGAAGCCCAAACTGAAAATAAAACTCGAGACAAAAGCATTCAAAGAGTCTGCAAAACTGCTCAGATTAACAGCAGGCAACATGGAGGCTTTTAGGGGCAGGCCAGCAGCACACGTTCTGCCTCCCCTAGCTCTCACTGCAAAATGAATTTGCTCATCTCAGGTGCCAAGAGAAAAAAGAAAAAAAAAAAAAAGAGCTTGAGCTTGATCCAAAGAGAATTTCCTACCAAAACTGGCCTTTGGCTGGGGCAGGGTAGGGTAGACTGGCAGTCAGAGCTGCCCTTCCCAGTAGTAGCCACAGTGAGAAACTCAGCCCCTGCTCCTCTGCTCCTTGTTGTCCCCCTACCCCTGGGATGCAACACATGGACCCATTGTGACTTATATTAACTGTCTATGAAAAAAAAAAAAAAATTTCCCTTCTCTTTTTCCTCCAGTTCCTCCAGATCTCAGGTGGGACAGTGGCGAAGACCACCAGGCTGTTGTTCCCTTAGCAGAAGCAAGCACCTTGGGAAGCAGTGGGAGCTCAGCCCAGCATGTGATGCCTGGGGTGGGACCAATAATTCACTGTGGACACTGGGCAGCAACACGTGACCGCCTCCAGTTAAAAGCAGAAACATTTTAATAAGAAATGTGCCTCTGAGTCATGATGCTCCAGGGACCTGTGGTGTACAGTCTTACCCTCCAGCCTTGCTCAGGGACTTTCTTAAGGTCAGGATCTGGGCTTAAAATTGCCCAGCTGTGAACAGAATAAACACTTGGTCATGTTTGTTTGCTCAAGCTAAAGGTGAGTCACACGTATTAACTTTCAAAGGGAAAATTATATGAGTAATACTTCAAGAAAAAAGGTATGAAAAATACCAAGAGGGAGATTTGCAATGTATTTAATAACCACAAGCACTGCCAGGATCATGATCCGCTCACAGAACCGCTCCTAACGCTCACCATCATTTGACTGCACTGCTCTGGAGCGTGCTAACCCTAAAATGTTCTGCAAATACATTTGTGTCGCTCAGCCCTATCTGTGTTTAGAGAGTGTCTTGGAGAACACATTAAACACTTCAGCTGCTAAAGCGAGCGTCAGCACCGTCCCAAGAGCCTCGGAAGTAAATGATGTCGTTAACCACATCATGGGAATACTCATATTAATCTCCCAGCTCTGTGCAAACCTGCTTTGCTACACCAGAGCCACAGGTGTCAAAGGCAGTGTGTTGGCACATTTTCAGCAGCTCAAAGCAGCCAGCAGCAGGGAGAGCTGCAAGGCCGGACCCTGCTGCCGGCTCACGCTGAGCTGCAAATGGAGGAGCAGGCAGGAGATCCCAGCCAGCACTTGCCTCTCTGCCCACCAGCGTCTCCCTGGCCCCATCGGGCTCCTGTGGCCACCACAGTTCCAGCCCAGCAGCCTGCAGCTGAAAGCCTGCTATGGGGAGACACCCCCCACATTGCTGCACCCAGCTCTGGGGCCCCCAACAACAGAAGAACATAGAATCATAGAATTGTCTAGGGTGGAAGGGACCTTTAAGATCATCTAGTCCAAACATCAACCTAATTCTGACAAAACATCCCTAAACACCTGACTGTTTAGTGACACTGACATCCCTGAGTACCATGTCAACCTGTCTCTTGAACACCTCCAGGGATGGTGCCTCAGCCACTTCCCTGGGCATCCCATTCCAATGTTTGATAACCCTTTTCATGTATTTCTGTAATTTTTCCTAATAACCAACCTGAACCTCCCCTGGCACAATTTGAGGTCATTTCCTCTTGTCCTATCACCTGTGACTTGGGAGAAGAGACCAACCCCAAGATTTATTGTTATTATTAATATATATTCTATCTCTCTATCCTATTCCTTGTTTCACAGATCAGCCTGCATTCGGTGCATTTTCTGCATGGACACCGAGGGATGTGCTGCACTTCCAGAAGGCACTCTGGGAAGTCTGACAAGGGCAGCAAGATCTCGGTTTCCCTGGTCACCATCCCCAGGTTAATGTGTTCGCTAGACAAAGATGTTGTCAGAAACATTAAGGAGAGTCCCCAGGGATAATGCTTTGGAAGTGAAAGCATTCACTCCTGGATGGATGGGTAGAAAGTAGGTTGTAGATAACCTTGAGAGCGAGCAGAGATCTGCAACGCCTCTGAGAGCAAAACTGCGAGTTGAGGCCATGAGAACACTGAGGGCAGGTGGAGTCGTTTGTCTCGGTGAGTGGTGAAGCCTGGCTGCTGAGGCTGGGCGCCCTGGCTGCTCCTTTCGCACAGCTTTCACAGCATGCCGTGATCTGGGCTTGAACGCTGGCCAAATCCCTGGAGAAGCTCAAGCGTCAGCCCCGCACATCAAGCCTTGAGCTCACTGGCATGTTTTCAGTTTGGATTTACAGCACGTTAAAGCATCAGGGGGGGGCTGAGAGAAGGCTGATCTACGGGCACATCACGAGCAGAGCATCTCTGCCAAGAGCTCCAGCCACAGAGTATGCAGATCCCGGCACAGAGCCCTGCCCGTCCCTACCACTGGGGGTATGGGCTGTGTATGGCAGACCAAGGTCCTCTGCTCTGAGCCATCAGCTTTTCCCTGCTGCCCTTCTTAGTTTGTACCAGAAGTCCTGGGCAGCAGGACTCCTGACACAGCTGTAATGTAATTTTGCATGTGTTAATTTCATTTCTTGGCTTTGCTTAATATCAGTTATTATTCTGCTGAGAACGTAACCAGGAACGGGTGAAGCTGGTTCAGACAAAATAGCCAAGCCCATGCCTTTCATTTCCCGTCTCCTCCCAGCTGCTGTGACCTTTGCCCATTATTAGAACCAAAATTGAAATAAGCCTTTTCTTCTGAGACTCTGAAATACTCAGCTATGAGTCAAATTCATGGAACAAGGGAACTGATTCAGACGGCCACAAGCTATTGTTTCAGTTCCACCTTAAAGCAGTTCCTGCTCTGTCAGCTCTTTTCTTTCCTCCTTTTAAAATGCAGCTGTGAGCAGCCCAGTAAGATGCCAGTTAGACAAGGGGACAGAGGCTCTGGGTTTCCCCTGAGTCCTTCCAAAGCCCCTGCACCCAGAGAGCATCATGGCAAGCAGCAGCACACATATCCCCCAGGTCCTGCTCAGACAAGGGCTGCCTGTTGCTCATGGGACAGATCCTGTCCATTGCCGCCTTGCTAGGAAACCAGCAACATACTTATGGTAGATATTGGGTGGGTGGCTGCTGAGGCATGAGCTGGTCCTTTGGAGCAGGGGGAGATCACTTTGTGGCTTTACTGGCTAACAAAAAAGCCAGCAGCTGGTACTTTATCCCTTGGAGAAGTGAAGAAGCCACACTTGAAGGACTGCTTTGTACAGCCTTACTCCACTGTAGCACATCTACTATTAGCTACCACCATGACACTCAGCTTGGATGCCATCACAACCTTCACAGTTCCTGTGAAGGAAAAGGTCAATCAGCAGAAGTGTTTTTTTCTCATCTCGCCATGGCTCTGAAGCACAGGTTGGTACTGGTGCAGCAACCTCGCTCTACTTACACCCATGCTCAGCTCTCCAGAGGAGGTAAGTCCAGACCCAAGGAAAAAGGCTGTTATGATTTCTCTGAGTCACCATGTGCCTTCTCCAGTTGAACTTAAACCTGATACTGATCCATACTTCTGTTGAAAGCAGAAATTAAGCAGAAGAACAAGCAACTGGGAAAGCACTTTAAAGACTTTTTCATCGAAGGCGATTTCAAAATGTTTTCCAACTCGGCATTCTTTACCGTAAATACACCACCTAGGTTTCCAGGGGCCATTGGGGTAAGATCATCAGTGTTGTAAGGAAGCATCTCCTCTGCCAATGCCTGACATTTGAGGAGCTTGAAAATAACACAGGCACCTGTTGTTTGTTTTGGCAATTCTGAAATTGCAGTGTTCCCATAGACTACACACACACACACACACCAGCTTTGGAAGAGCTCTACTTCTCAGTACTGGGAGAAATTTTTGAATAAAAAAATCCTCAACATTTCTAAATGGTTGAGCCAAGATTGCATGGAAAAATTACTGTGTGACTGTCAAACAATTGAGATTCAAGCCCAGAGGCTGAGAAAGTTGTCTGTTCTTGTCTTCATTGGAAGGAAAATATGCTCTCCTTGACCACGGCTGAGCACAAATGCTGGTAACAAAAGCAGTTCTTGACAAGGAAAGGTGGGATTTGCTTTTGGAGCACAGCCCCCTTTGCTACCCAATTTCAGGGAAGTTTTTCAAGTAATATGAGACCTACCTGTCCATTTGGTCTTTTATGGCCATCTCCACATGGGATTTGATTCATCTCCAGACCATGATAGACTCAAGGCAGAATGATGAGCCAGATTCGGACATTTATGGGTGAATTCAGGAAGCTGAGCAGTCCTGCCCAGCTCTGGCGATGCTGTCAGAGCACTGACAGGTACAAGGGCTCAGGGAAGCAGAGCCGAGCAGAAAACCCTAATGCAGCCACAGCTCAGCCTGACTCAGGAGCACAGGTAGAAGATTTCTCCTTGTCTTAGTATCACACGTGGGTCATAGTTCAAAGCCAGTAGGAGATGCACCCACACAACCTTTAAACCACTTTAAAGTCACTAAGAGCTAGTGCTGATATGCACGCAGGCAGGCTTAAAGGTCTGTTGGTGTAGGGCCCTGGACTAGGGGCAGACACAAGGACTCTTAGCCCCATACTAGCAAGGATGGGACAACGTCTGCAGTGAGACTTTATAGCCTCTTCTAGAAAAAAAGCAAACCCACTAAAGAGCCGTGTGTGAAATAACTTGTTACCTTAACACACAGCTTCTTGCCTGAAACATGTTTGTTTTGTACAGTGTTTATGCAGAAAATTTTTTCAGACACCCAAGACGGTTGTGATTACTCCCCTTAATGTTCAGCATTTATCCATATCTATCTCAGAGTAGTTAACATATGCAAGTCAGTCACGCTTAGCAAATCTTTGCCCTTTTCTGCATTATTGATCTGACATTTCCTCTGGAGTATTTCAACTGAGAATTAAATTAACGCTGTATCTATGGACATTACCTAGCTAAAACACACCAGCCACAGAGACTGGCACACCCTTTGTTTAGTCAATCACAATCTTCCTTTATTAATTCATGAAACCTTGTTGTTATTTCTTAAAAGTGGAAGATGCCATTAGTAATGCTAATGAAAACTACCAGACTCATTATGCCCAGCGCTCTCCAGACAACCCCGAAAGAGTTCTCTCCATCCTACAAAGGCCTCCCTCTGCAGTTCCCAGGCAATAATAACATGTTTGCTTTTTGTCAGACATGTTCTTGGAAGGAAATATGCCTGGGCATTAACTGTGTCCTGACCAGATGTGCCAGCCCACTACTGAATTTGGGGCATCTCCAGGGGTCCCCTGGAACAACCCCTCATTAACCCTAGCACCAAGGAGAGGAGAGTGTGGGTGTGAAAGGCATCATCTCAGCTTTTCCCCCTCATTTACCATGCTCTCCAGTTATTTCTGTGGTTAAATATTCATTTTCCCTCTTGCTTTTATGTCACAGAAACACCATTGAAAGATCAGCAGGCAAAACAAATGACTTAGAAAAGACTATTTGGCCTGAGGAAGAGGTGTCCTCAGCATAGACTCAACTGCCTTCCTGGATTTGCAGGGCTTTCTTCGGTATTTAATAAAGATTGCTGTTCTGACAATAAAGAGAAACATCTGCTGCCTTCTAAGTGCCTGGCCTGCTTTAACAGCCTTCATTTTTCCTTCTTAAAAGAACAGTTTGGACTGATTAAGACTCAAACAAGTATTTGATACTTCCCCAGCTTGTTGAAATCTTACCTGAAATGTTAAAGAAAAAAAAAATATGCTACCAAAACCCAAAATACTACATTAAATGAAAATCTGGAAGACACATGAAGGCCCAGAGACTTCAAAGAAGCACTTTCAAGACTGAAGACTTGATCTAAAGACCTTAATATTGCTTCAGCCACAAAGGAAGCCTTCAGATGGGATCTGCACAATGTGCTGCGCTCAGGCTGGGGCTTCACTTACAGCATCACTGCAGCTGAGGGGACTCCCAGTTTGTACACACACCCCTACAAGCCTCACGAAGACTAAACTGGGTTAAGATATCCAGGCTTTGACTCTGGCTGATCTTCTGCCCAGCTGCAGAGCAAAGCATCCAAGAGCCACGTGCTGCTGAATGGCTTAGAGATGTCACGGGAGAAATTGAGAATGCCCTAGCCCCTGCAGAACTGCATCTTCAGAGTGAAACAAGACAAGTTTTCTGTTTGAGTAATGACAGTAAATACAGAATAAAGAAAACAAGTTTAAGTTTATGCTTTTTACTCCATGTAAATATCTGAACAGGAATCAGTGCAGACTGGTTAGCTCCAAGCATGAAATACCTGTAGTTAAATGGAAGTCCCTATGCCACATGTGTTACCCTGGCTTACTTCTCCATGGAAAAAGAGGGTTTTACTGTAAGATTTCTCTTGCTTCTTTTAAACTCTTTCACTTTTCATTTGCAAAAAGGAAAGCTGCAATTGAAGATGATAAATGTTAATGTTGGTAAATGCACTGTGCTGGGCAAAGCCATGTACTGTTCAGGCAGATGATGGCTTTCTGTAAAAGCCTTTCAACGGTGCAGATGAACCCCAGCGGAGATCAGGCTTAGGGCAGGCTTGATGCTGGTGCACACTCCAGCACCCCGTCGGGACTAGTCATGGGGCAAGCGATTAAGCACACGCAGCAAGTGTGTGCAGCCACTGAGCTGTGGTGACAGACAGTCCTCATGCTAAAAGCTCCCCACCTGAATAGCCCTGCTCAGCAAAATAAAAAAAGCAAAAATCTTCTCCATTTCAGAGATAGGGAAATTACGTGCTACACTTCCTGGCACAGCTTAGCTGAGGCAGTTTAGGAGTAATCCACCTCGTTTCTGCTATCAAATAATAAAAAAAAAAAAAAATAATAAAAAAAATTATATATATCCACTTGCTCCTACTTACCCAAAGCTTCCAGTTGTGCCAAAGCAGGTGGTATATTTTGCAAATACGCACCGGGGATTAGGCTGGGACTGCTCAACTCCTTTCACTTGTGTGATAAGAGATAGCTAAAGCACAGGTCTCCAGAGGTACAAGACAGATGCATTCCCTCCTCGCTGCCCAGCCACAGCCCCTCCAAGCTGTGAAACCCCTGGTAGACCCACTGCCTAGCATATCACTGTCCACCAGCACCACCCTCACCCAGTCCCTCTGTGTTTTGCTTCCCCCAATGACTGTCCTCCAATGACTGTCCCCCAATCCCTGTCCCAACACTCAGGCATTTCATTCATTCCCATCATGTAGTTCAGTTGCTGAAACCATGCCATAGGACTGGGGCAGGACACAAAATGCACAACCCAAACCCCAGGAAACATCATGACACCCAACCACAATCCACTTCTTTTCACAAAGAAGAAATGCAAAGAGAAGGTCAGCCTCTGCACAGCTGGTTTATTCAGCCAAGAGAGTTACTGGAGCAAATTATTGAGGAATAATATGATAAAACATGATATTAGCAATAACTGCCTTTACCAATGGGCCTTTGAATGAGATGTGCTTGGTGTGCTGCACGTGCCCCACTTCACTTGCCGTCATTTTCTTGCTCTGAACACATTTGCTGAAGATTTGAGCCCTAATCTGTACAATGTAACATTATCTACAGCATTTGTATTTGTATGCTGATCTTCTGTGGTTAAATGTTGGCTTTGGCTCCCGGGGGACTCCCTAACACAATTTGATTGTGTCTGTTCCAAATAACTGCATGCTAGTTTTTACATAGAGAAAAGGTTTTGTTTTTCTTTTCAAAAAATAGTAATAAAAAACCCAGCTGATCTTTAGTGCCCAATGCTGATGCTCACCCTGGATTTCAGAACAGCAAAGCAGCAAAGGCATCCACTAGCTTTGCCAAAGGGCCTCATCCAGGTGCCCAAAACAAAGTACACAAAGTCTCTGGTCACTGCTGTGCAACCTGCTCGAGGGTGGCCTTCCCCCAGCCCTTCTCCAGCACTGCCAGACAGGGGGAAGCTGGCCCAGCACCCCCTGCAACCTGGCTGGCAGGATCTCCTCACATGAGCCGTCTTCATGATCAGGCCATAATTCACATGCGATTACAGTCAAATTACACCGAGCACAGAGCAGATCCTCAGCTGATGTGAATGAGCGAGAGCCCACGGAGCCCATTCATACACCAGCCCAAAATGAGATGTCCCTGAATCACTTTACACTGAAAATGCAAGCAGCCAAGCGCAGACCCTAAACTGTTACCAATTAAAGTTGGGGTTTTAATATGCTTAAAATGAAACAGTCCATGTCAGGAGTACTACCCTGAAAGGGAAGACCACCTGCCACTCCTGTGGTCACAGTCTCCCTTTATCTTGGGCTTCTGACTCTTTAATCTGTTGTGGAATGTCATTTAATTAAGCATTTTCAGGGTTCATTCTAGGCCGTGGGATTATGCTGTAAGCAGGCAACGTTGGCCTGAAGTTGCGATAATTAAGGCCACGAAGGACAGCTTGGCACATCGTCTACTCAGGGAGCCAACATAAATATGCCAGAGCTGGTACTAAATATTTCCACAGTAGAAGCTTTCAGACTTACTACATGGGGCTTCCCCTAATCATATAAGGAATAGAGAAATAATAATAATTTTTAAAATGTATTTTTCAGTTAAAACAAGTAAAAAAGTAAATTAAAAAAAAAGGTATTAGAAACATTCTTGGCACTACAGCACCTACCCAGGTTGTAGCCTGTTAATAAGGGATTACTGAACACTAGAAATCAGAAGAGTTGGCCAGCACATGGCACCACTGTCTTCTGCATCCCAGCTCCAAATGGGACCTCAAGTTCTGCACTCATGAGCAGCTCTGCAAGGTCAAACCTTCTCACCAACAGGAATTGGTGCAGTTGTGCTGACTGGAGGGAGCTGCCAACGTACCACCATGGCCAGCTATGCCATTCACAATGCACCCAGCAGCAGCTCACCCTGACGCCTGCTCAGCTGAAGCGCAGCCTGGGCCAGGGTTGCAGCTGGTGAGCGCTGACACCTTTCCACCAGCTCCACAAAGCACACGCTTCCTTCCAGCGCAAGGCATCATGGTGAGCAGGGCAGCTGGGTCCTTAGAGCACATGTTGGGTAGCCTGGAGGAAGTAAAAGAGGAAACTGCCTCCCCAGGGTACAGTTATGTTCACTTGCCAGATATCTCTGTGCAGTCATTCACTGCCCATCCATGTCTCGAGGAGGCTCAAGTGTACTCACTCATGATTCACACAAATCAAAACAACCTCCTCTGCCAACACTGCAGATTTATTTCTTGTAGTCCTACCTTCACTTCCTACCTTCAGCTCCAGCTGAGTTGCCCAGATTGCTCCCTGGGCATCATCTCTTCTCCTAACTGTTCCCCAGTCTCTCCTTCCTGCTCCAGTCCCATGCTCTACACCATCAGATTGTGCAGATTCAGACAAATGCCTGCGGAAAAAAGACAGAAAACCTCAGCAAGTGAGCACTGCCCACTGGTAGGTTTCGATACTGGTGATAATCAGAGGTCACCCACTGCCCCATGGTGATACCCATCCACTCCCAGCCTAGAGTTCCTACATGGGCAACACCTTCAGGCATTTTCCCCTACTCCTCCCATGGGATGAGAATTTATACAACATGGTGCTTCTCTTACTTGATAATCCTGTTTGCTTTCCCAGTTCACTTGGGTTTCATATATACTGACAGAGGTTTGTTTTATCTTTCAACATGCTTAACCACAGGAGATGGGTACATCCAGCTCAGCTACCTACTTGAAAATAAAGAAAAAAGTCCGTATTATGGTTATATGATGAATGCTTACAGAAAGTTCTTTGAAAATTAACAAATATGACACTGTGGTTTTGGTTTCAAGGACTCTTCTTTTTTTCAGTATCTCTGGACATAAAATGTTTATACAATACAACAGGGTTCAGAGCTTTACAAAGGAAAAGGGGGAACGATGCATTCAATAAAACTAACATGAATATTAAAGGAAGACAAAAGGGCTGGTAAAAAAAAAAAAAAAAAAGAGACACAGGTAGGAAAGACCTGTATATTCTAGGCCTCATTTCAGGTAATGGTCTGCCCTGGCTGCTAAACTGCAAGTTTTATGGGACAAGGCCAAGCTTGTGTGTCCCCTGATTGTACAGCACCTGGCACAAACAGGGCTTTGGTCTCTGTTCAGATGCATCCACAGACCACACACCTGCAATTCAACTCAAGAATTGCAGGAGCCAGGTCATTCTCCTCCTTTTAGGTGCACCTGAGCAAAACACAAAACAGACTTGAAATAAGCAACACTCTTCCCTTTTGTTTTCTGCCAAGCAGGCCACATAGCCCTGAAGCTATCGCCTCCGAGAGCAATGTTTCTTCCCCTCGATGCCTCCTCATTAGAAACATCTCCTGAAACACGCTCAGTGTCATATCCATTTAGTGTCAGGTGACAGGCGTTTTCTTCTGTAACATTCCCTTTAACAGTGGTATTATTACTTTTACTTGAGTGCTTTGATTTAAGCCACAGGAGATGTCACAAATTAGTGTTTACAAAACTTAACACGAGGGGGCTGTCAGTACTTGCTTGAAGACAAGGATTTAGATGGTTGAGACCCCATTGCAGAGGAAGGAGACTAATTACAGGAGCCAGGGTACAGGAGGATTCCAGACCTAAGTGCCATCTCGAGCAGGAGTGAAATTAATGATGCTCAGAGCGCAGCTCAGAGGTACGGTGGACTGAAACACACACCCCTTTGTGGCTTTGTTTTGTTTTTCCTTTGTTTTCCTACATACAGTTCAAAAAGGATTTAAGAGAACAGAGTGAAAGAGCACAGGTCAGCTCGGTAACTGGTGGATGTGCTCACAGTAACATGTATCCTGACACTGCCCATTAGATACACACACACACACTTAAACCATAAGCATCTCTCAGCTAACATTGCTCATAAAAGGCTCTAGAGTTGTGTGTTCCAAGAAAACAGATTCCAAGATGGCTTGAATAAACAAATTGGCTGGTGATTCAAGGAGAAGAGAAATTCTTCCATGATCCAAGAATTAACTGATATTACCTGTTAGTTGGGAGATTGTTTTCTAGCAGTCAGCTATCAAAGTAGAAGAAATGCGCTTTGCATTTGGGAAAGTCTGGAAAATATATTTAATTGCTATGACTAATAAACCATGAGGAGAAATGCCAATTTTATAAAAAAGTGATATTCAAAATCCTTTGAAGTAGAAGTACAGCTGAGATAGGTGTGCAGAGGAATGCAGAGTATCCCTTAGAAACAGAGCTTCCTTGGCCTTCCAGCAAAGCAAGGTATACCCGTGTTCACCATGAATGAACAAAAACATGCCACTAAAACCATGCTAGCATTAATTCCCCAGCAATGTTTTACACAAGTGCAGAATTCTTTGTGAAATGAACACACCATCTCAGAGCCACCAACATAGCAGAAAGTCCCATCAGAAACCTCCTCTCCAGCCTTTCATCATAATGCATTGCACCATTCGATGTAAATCACAAGCTACAAAATTGCATTATCAGTACAGCTCTTTTTAATCAATTCAAGGTACTGATGTTTAAATATCTCCTGCACTAAAAAGCAATTGCTGTTTAGACCTCCCCCCTTTTTTTTTTAAAGAAAACATTATAACATTCCCATAATTGCTTATCTTGGAGGAAGATAACACAGACACAGCTGCTATTTCAAAGGACATTTTGTACATGTAGCTCTGTCACATCTGAAATACAGCAGAGATTCTCTCAGATTCGAGAACCTATTTACTGCTGACTACGCTGTGTTACAGTGCCACGGCCTTAGTTACCGTCCCAGCAGAGGTGTTCGTAGGCTGAGATTTGCCTAAGGAATTCTTCCTCTGCTGGGCCCTCTTTCTGCAAAACATGGCAAGAGATGCTTGAGATCATGCTCGAATGAGTTGAAGAGGACTGAGCCTCTCTGTGCTGACTTTGGGGAGCTGTTTTCCTCTAGACATTCCTCTGGTTATTTCTCCCAGCCAAGAAAGGCAGAGCACCTCGTACCTGCCCCACCAGCCACCTCTGCTCGCTGTGGGTGGGTTCAACCCTCGGCATCACCCCAACACTCACCCTTTGAGCCACAGGCCGGCCTCTCTAATAGAAAACCTCAGGAAAATATCCATGTGGTAGATAAGGTCACATAATGCTCCTGGGGTCAACAGCAATCTCTATCTATCTGGATTCTAAAGGGAAAATATGACCTTGCCTTGAAATTGAGTATCTCCCTTGTCCGCAGGTAACACAGCACTTCCTTCTGCCCATAGAAGGGAATGCTGCTTCTCCACACAGATCTGCGCAGCGAGACCACTTCTCTGGAGGTGCTCAAACATGAGTGGCCAGGACCAGGACACAGCACCCACAGATAAATACGCTTAGTCTTATCAGTGGGATACTGACTCCCACAGGGTCCCCGAGACCATCTCTCCCATATTCACATCCCTCTTTTTCTGGGTGCCTGGCCCCATCCTGCCTCTCAGCCCAGCAAGGAGGGGGTGCTTTTCCAGGGATCGCACCCCTGCAGGCAGCAGCATCTCCAGAACATCTCCCCTCTCTCACCTCCTGGGCAGCAAACGAACTCCATATCAGCACCCTTTGATGCAGTGTCTGGTCTAACAAGTACATGGAGGCTCTGTGAGATTGTAATTCACATTTCAATCAGCAATTAGTGACCCCAGGAGCCTTCCAGGAGCCAAGACTACCCACCACTTCACAAGTAACTAATTGTCCTTAGTCTAATGTGACCCAAGATACAGATCTCCAGCTCTGTAGTACATGCTCCTCAAGTCATGGACCCTGCCTGAGAACAAAACCTTACCTCCCATCCTTTCCTGGAAGCAGGAACAGTGCCCAAGCACCAGGTTTGGGAACTCCCAAGACATGATGGACCATCAAGACAATTCATCTTCCATGTCATACAGGCTATAGGTCTTCAAAAAATTAATGCTGGTGGAAAACCAGAGACATCTCTTTGGAAAACTTACCTCCTGACATCACTATTGCTAATATTGGAGAATCCACTGGTGCTTGTGTTGTTCCAATGGTTAATTACCATTACTTTTAAAAATATGCACCTTTTTCCCCTGACAGGAAGCTATGACAACAAATTAGTCAAGCTAATCAGTTCCCTGACTCACTACCTCATAACTAAGAGCTGGAGAAAAGATGAAATAAAATACATGGGTAGTACACATTCTAGAAAGCTACAGATAAAATTACCCTGAAAACTAGGTTAAATTACCAGGAAGATGAAGCACATTAGAAAACAGGAGGGTATGAATCAATAATTCACATTTCAGAACAGTTACTCAGACATTTACAAGAGCTTTCAAACACCTGTCTCCTTCATCTCCCTCCAAAAAATGACCCTGACAACGAACCACAGCAACTTCCTCAGAACTGAAGTAATTCTTACAACTGCTTGAAATTTTGCTGTACAGGAACACAAGTGCACAGAAAGAGAAAATATTGGAGGGAGGAGGGGACCCAGGACCTCACCTGATTGCAATTGTTGCCACCAACACAGTATAGTGATTTCCCACCACTTATAATTTAAATAAACTCCTAATGCAGTTCTAGTGCTAAACATTGTACTTAATAACACAAAGGCTCCCCAATGCCGTTAACACAGCTGGACTGCCAGCTCCGAAATGTCAGCTTTCTTCCCCACATTGCAAAAGCTCTACTGTTAATTTTGACATCTGGTTTTTAGTGAGATGTATTTCTTGCAGAGCAAATGCACACTGACAAATCTGGGGCCCTCTGTGTATTTTGGTAAATTGCAATCCATTATGAATATATATATCTTCCCATAATGAAATGTTAGCTTTGCAGTTGTAATGCAAGCTGTCCAAGTATCTGGTGGGAACATTTAATAACAATAATATTTTGCTGAGGATAACACAGCTACCTCATTTAGGTATTCCTCACACACTCTCCTGGATGAGTTTTCCCCCTGCTATATCAACAGTTCAATAGTACACAGGTGAAAGCAACTGGGTGATATTGAGATAAAAACCTGCCCTGGCAGCCTGGAGCCTCTCTACAGAGGAAGCAGAGCACTGACATATCCGCAGCGGTTCCCACTGGGATCTTGCTGACAGCAAACCTCATGGATCAAGACAGCCCTGAGAGGACACATGGCTCGATTACTGCACACCACACACCTCAGTGTGGTGAGGGCCAGGGCACATCTCCCATGGACCTGGGGGCTGTGATGGGTACACTCAGCATGTCCTTCCCCCAGGGAAGTAAGCAAGGCTGGTGGGAAGCATTCCCTGCACTTACTTTCCAGAACAGCAAAAACCCAAAAAGTCTTCAGTCTTTTAGATGATTAACTGTTTTGGTAGGTTGGTTCCCCGCGCCCCGTCGTCCCCCCCCAGTTCATTTAGCTCAAATGATTCCGGACACAAAATTAGCATATTCTGACACAAAGGCTCACGTGTCCCACAGAGATTCACTGAGCATGTGAGTGGTATGCTTGAGGCAAGGATGCCACAGGACCACCGCGTGCCCAAGGCAGAGCTGACGAGCCCAGGGCCATGCCTTCATCCGCTTCTGCCCAGCAATTCCCCATCAGCAGCTGAAGCTCTGCTTGCGCTCCAGGCCCACAAAATACTCTGGGCTGCTCTGGGGCCTGACCTAAACCGAGCCCCACTTGCACCAGTTGGATCGGCTTAACTTGGCACTGGATGTGTATCCCAGTAAATCATCTCCTGTCAACAGGATGGTCTTCCAAAGGATTTCAGTAGCAGTCTGGTGGCACACTCCCTCTCTCCCTCCCTCCCATTTCAGTGGGGCTGGCTGTGTTCTGCTGACCTAGATGACTATCTGGCAACAGAGATGATCAGCAATGCTAAAATGCAGCCTCCAACAAGCAGCGAGTTAGCACAGAGCTGCCCTCTCCAGATAGATCCATTGCTCCTCTTGGTCCTTGCCCTGAAGGCAGCGAGCAGTGGGCCAAAGTCCCAAGTGAGCATCTCACCTCCATGGTGCTTCAGGACTTAATCAAAAGCATGAGGTTGTGGTTGTGCACTTCAGAGCCAGAGGAGAGATGACAAAAACCAGAACTGAGATCTGTATCTTGCGCAGACCCAGATAGTTAAACCACCATGCTCAGGCAGAGCTGGTCTCGGATGCACACACACAACAGCCTGGGGAGCAGTGCAAACCAGAAGAGCACCCCAAAAAGTCCAGCTGACTCAGCTGCTCAAAGTTAGAAGCTGAGCACAAGCAAGTTTGCAAAGCCAAAAGCAAGCACCAGCCCAGGAGATAGGGCTCTCAGCAGCAGGCTGGAAACCTGGCTGTCCTCTCTATTTTGCATCACATTCTTCTGCAGTATTGCAGTTATTTAATTTAGCCCCAAACTTCAGGAATATCTGACTCTACCTGATATCAAGGATTCTGTCAGAAAAAAATAAAAATAAAAATGAGACAACAGTTGCATAAATCATGGCAAGTTATAATAAAAGAAATCCACAATGAGGATTTCTAGACACCAGATAAACAGACCAGGGATATTTAGACACAAGCATAATTTTTAATCCCATCCATTCCCAAGAATTGCTCTCCATTTAAAATTACATAAAAATAAATTATAGCATCTAGAAAGAGATCTTAAAAAAACTTACTAAAACCAATGTTTGTGGTTGTAATCAAGAAAATGCACCTGTGCATCAGGAAGAGGGCAGCTCAGCAACATGGGGTGCTAGAATTACTGAGATTCATGAGCAGGCTTGGTGTGGAGCAGAGGGAGGTTTCCCCCAAAGTTCCAAATGCAGAGTTTTACATGACAGACTCAATGCAAATAAAATCACAGGTTCTCATTTCTTCTAAATTGCTCTCCAAGTTCTGCTCTAGCACATTAAATTTGCAGCAATATCCAACACGTATCAAGACTCCAGATATTTAAGCGCAGAAGGAATGAGGACCTGGGTTTTTTCCTTCTCAAATTGGTACCTTGTCCAGCTACTGGAACAGTACTGATCCTAGCTAAAAAGAGGTCTGCACCATCTCTTATTACTGCCAAATTTACGATTACACTATTTGGTTGTATTGCATTTTAGGGAGCTATTTCATAGGAAAGATGCAAAGCTCACAGGCGGAAAGACATAACTGACATTGGGGATCTGGATCAGGCCCCAAGTGAGTGGAAGAGAATTAATATTAATTCTTAACTTTCCTATTTGAGCATGACGTGCCCCCAGGCCTGCTGCTTGCCTTAGCAGAAGCACTATCTCCTGTTTAGGCATGACAATATTTGTCAAGTGTAATGCTCATTAGTCTGCTGTGTGGTCAGGCCAGCAGTGTATAAACACTCTGAAAGATCAGGTAGGGACTAAAGGTCCGCTCTTTGTGGTCAATTATAGCCATCAACATTAATGATGCCACCATGGAGAGCTATGCAGGGAGAAGAGAGAGAAGTGCTTTTCCAAGGTTAGTCTTGACAACGTACCTTGGCTACAAGGAGCTGGAAATGAAAAATGTAGCGTGCACCTCCAGCCTCATTCTAAACCTCTCAGGGATTTCTTTCAAGAATAGTCTAGTGGATTATTTTTTTTTAAATACCTGAATAAAAGACAGGCTTTCTAACCTGAAGTGCATTCTCTTGTATTCTTCAGCATTCACGTTGTTGATGATACTTAAACTTGCTGTTTAATCAAAGAGAGAAAACTGATGGAAGTTTCGCATTTCTGCCTTTGGTTTTAACTCTACCTTTTCCCCCAAACCCCAGCATTCCCCAAACAAAGCTGAGATTTTGACTGTTTGCTTGGAGGGAGTTTCTTGTCGCAGTTTTTCAGTGAACTGAGAGAAAACAATTTATTTTCCCTCTTGAAAAATTACATACTTTTCTTTTTAACTATTATTAGATGGGGCTATAGGTTTTCAGATCTCAAAAAGGAAAGGGTAAAAAGTTCACTTTAATTCTTACAGAAGGGGAAAGTCTTAGCAATATTTAAAAAATATTACTCAAAGTAAAAAAAAGAAAGAAAATCACTATTGCCAAGCTAATGATACAGATAAACTAGAGATGAAGGGGGATGGAGCTGTAGCTAGGCTGGCACCAGTGG
>VZTM01019437.1:350-14328 GCA_013400555.1 Jacana jacana
TAGCATGTGTTTAGCATTACTGTCACTCCAGTAAATGATGCACCCGAGATCACGCTTCCTGAGGGAAACTTGCTTCTTCTCCTAGAGAGCTCAAAGAAACGCTTGACTAGTGATTTAATAAAAGTCCTAGATAAGGATACAGATCCTGTGAATCTCAGTCTTTCGGTGCTTGGAAATCTGAATGCAGATGCAGGGTTTTTAGAAAATTCTAAACATCCTGGAAAAGCTATTACTACTTTCTCTAACGAGGACTTGAAAAAAGGCTCCATTTTCTTTGTCCACACAGGCGTCAAGAACTCAAGGATTGTTCTGAGGGCAAGCGATGGTGAGAAGGTGAGCAACACAGTTGTGTTACGTGTCATGGCAGTTCCTTTGGATTACAGAGTTGTCAACTGCTCAGGAATAAAACTGCTTCAAGGTGTTTCAGCTCTGATCACACCAAGGCATCTGGCAGTTGAAACAAATGCCAACCTCCAGGAGCTGGAGATACGATATGAGATCACAGAGCCACCCCAGTTTGGGGAAGTCCAAAGGCAGCATTCAAGGGGGGAATGGAAGCAAGTCAACTCTTTTTCTCAACGCTCTGTTCAGCGCAACCGTGTGAGATACTGTAGCACTTTTAAAGAAATTCAGCAGGAAAATGTTACAGATGAATTCAAGTTCAAAGTTAGCATAGGAACCAGAATCAGTGACGAGCATGTGTTTCCAATCAAAGTGAAATGGTTAAGGTACAGTTTATTGAAACATACTCCTCTAGAAATTGAACAATCAAAGAAGAAGTACTTGAATTCAAATAATCTTTTTGCTGTAATTGTGGATCTAGACATCCCTGAAAATGAGGTTAATTTTAAATTGCTGTCCCTACCAAGGAATGGACAGATACTGCTTAATGACCAGCCTTTGAAAAAATATTCCATCTTTAGCCAGAAAGATATTGCTGATCAAAAAGTGGCATATGAATTAATCAGCAGATACCATGAAGACAACTGCGATTCATTTAGATTCCTCATTTCTACAAAGTACCTGGAGTCAGATTTATACGACTTTGAAGTCTACATCAAACCAGAATTCGGAAACCTTATTTTGACTAACAAAGGCCTGACTGTTACGGAAGGTGAAGGAGAGTTAATAACAAGCACAAAATTGTTTGTGCAAACACCAGACAACAAAACTTTCCAATATAAAGTTATAGAGTTTCCTAAGCATGGGAAATTAGAATTCATTAATTTTGCAGGCTCACTAGAGAGTAATGACAGTCTTACAACTTTCACTAACAGAGATATAACTGATAAGCGCCTTATGTACGTTCATGACGATTCTGAGACAGCATTTGATGAATTTCTTGTCAGAGCTTCCGATGGAGAGTCAGGAAAGTGGGCAAACTTTGATCCAGAAGTAGAACCTTTGTCAGTAGAAATTAGATTCAGCATATCTGTCCAGCTGAAGAATGATGAGAAACCAGTACGTGTAATTGATAAGATATTTAACGTGGTGAGAAACGGGCAGCGATTACTAACTTTGGCAGATCTTTGCTATCACGATCCTGATTCTGATTTTGATGACGGACAGTTGCTGTATACGAGACGTGGCATTTCCAATGGGGACTTGGTGCTGACAAATGATACTATGCACAGACTCTACCAATTCAAACAAGTGGACCTGGAGCAACAGCGAGTCCTGTTTATACACCGTGGTGCAGATTTTGGGCGTTTTGTGCTCTTTGTGACAGATGGCAAGCACTATACCTCTTCGCTTCTCGAAGTTAGTGCCACTGACCCTTATGTTCAGTTGGTAAATAATACAGGCTTGTTGGTTCAAAAAGGAAAAGAGGAAACTATTACAACAGCTAAACTAAGTGCTGTTACAAACCAAGACATCAGAAATGGTCATGAGATTAGATATGAGATATTCTCTTTCCCAAAGTATGGAAGAATATATGTGAATAATCTGTTGTTGGATTCCTTTACTCAACTTGATCTGATAAAGGGGTGTGTGACCTACAGGCATGATGACAGCAACAACCTTATTGACACATTTAACTTCACCGTCCGTACTAGAGATGTCCATCTGGATGCTGGAGTGCATGTTCGCATATATTTGGAAAGTCATCAGTGGCCACCCAGGATTGTGAACAAAAACAGTCTCTTAGTTGAAGAAGGAAAACCAGTTAAAATCAGTAAAGGAAAACTGCAAGTAAGTTTAAAAAGTTTTCCAGTTCTCCAATGCTGTAGCAAACTTTCATCACTGCTTTCTTAGCCATTGCAATGCCTTTAGTCTCGCTGTCTTACCTTCTTTAGTTCCTTTTGGTTCTCACTAACATGACTGCATTCTGGATGCTTGATTTTGGAGAGGCTAACATTAGCAAGCTGCCATTTCTAGAAAGGAAATGGGTTATGCCCATAGTCTTTGACTCACATATAGGTGCTTGAGAAAGTTAAGATTTTGAGGTGTTGCACTTGTATTTGATTAGCTATGACAATGTTTGTATTTTATGTTAATTTATCGTTCTTAGCTGAGCAGTTGAGAAACACCAAAGAAGAAAGGGGTTTTGTTTCATTCAGTTTGGAGCTAGCTAACACTGTGAATCGCAGCCAAAATTTTAAAACCATCATCAGAAACCTGAGGTTGTTTCTCTTTGGTTGGTGCTTTCCTCCCAATTGTTGGTGTACAGCATTTCAGTAACCACTGCGTCGGGGCTCTGGCAGCACATGGCTGCACTGCCACAATCCTTGTTTCAGGCAGGGTTCTGCAGTGCTTAGGCTATTAAATTAATTCTGTGGTGTGTTCCTTTTCAAAATTCACAAATTTGTGGCTACAAAACACTCTCCTGCTGCATTATTTAACATATATACTTGAAGTATATTTAGCATATATACTTGAGGAAGAGGAGGCTGAGGGGAGACCTCATCACTCTCTGTGACTGTGTTTAAGAGTAGATTAGATGTGGTGTTGAGGGATATGGTGTAGGGGAGAACTTGTAGAGTAGGGCTGATGGTTGGACTTGATGATCCCAGGGGTCTCTTCCAACCTAGATGATTCTATGATTCTAAGTATTACTATATTGCATTAGGAATTTGCAGATATACCACATAACCCAAACAAGGAATGCCAATTAATTAGGCAGACAGTCTAAGGGTTAAAAGTGAGGAATTCAGAAGAGAACTAAAGAATTTCTCCTATTTCTGTTTAAATAATTTTGGGGTATGTTTTTAAATTTAAGGTTGTTCATGAAAACAGTTCTCCATCTGAGGTTGTGTTCACCCTAAGACAGCTTCCAGTACATGGATACATTCGGAAATTTTCCTCTGAAGAAAGTTATCTCAGTGCTGACCAAAGGCCAGTTTTGAGCTTCACACAGCAAGATGTTGATGAGGGCAAAGTTCAGTATGTGCAGACAGTTCCTGACCAACTGGATGACCATTTTTCTCTGGATGTGACCAATGGTGTCCAAACAGTGAGTGGAATAGAGATCTCTGTAGACATCATCCCCAGAATGATTCCCTTGGAAGTGCAGAACTTCACAGTAATTGAAGGGGGATCAAAAGCACTGGTGGAAGACTATCTAAAAATTTCAAGTAGACACATTGCAGGACTCAGCTGTGAATTTATTATAATTGAGCAGCCAAAACATGGTTATATTGCAAACTCCCGTGTTCCTGGAATAAAGTTAGCCACGTTTACCAGAAAACAGGTAATGTGTTTATATCTACTGCTGAAGTCACAATTAATTCTTTGCATGGCTGAAAGCTAATTTTTGCCTGCAGTTGGAGGGTTTGGTGGGAGGTGGTGAGGTGCATGAGTTTGAGCTTCTAACCTCNTGGGGAAAAAAAATACTTTTTTTAAGTCATGTGTTTGCTCACAGAGAGCCAGTATTTGCATAATAGGCCAATTTCCAGTCTTTTAGCTCTAAGAACCAAAAATGTGGCATAAGACACCATCTACTAGTAGTATGTTCAGTTTATAGATTCCAGAAAATGTGGTAAATATGGTGGGATTGGATTTTCCATTTTCCATTCAGGGGAAGGAGGAATGCCGAGACTGGCAAATTAAGGTATTCTGGCTAGAGGAACAGTTGACTGTAGAATTTCCTGTTGTGGAGGGAACAAAGATAGAGGTACAGGTCAGATATGCACATAAATAAAGTCTTAGAAGTCACAAAAATACAGACGGGCATTACTAGACTTGAGTATTTTTGTTTTTTAATGTGACATTCATTTTCTTTCAGCCTCTTTAATTTTTCTGGTTGTTATATTTTTCAGGTGGAACAGGAATTAATCTATTATGTTCATGATGGCAGTGAGGAACTGATGGACAACTTCACTGTGGTAGTAAATAACACGGAATTGTGGAAACAAAGCTTGCCCCAAACTGTATTTGTAACAGTTACTGCAGTAAATGATGAAGCTCCTGTTATAAAAGTTAACAGAATTCTTTGGGTATGTTTGTCAACATTTCAAAATGTTAAAATTAGTTGTAACCTGATAAATACAATGTACCTTTGTTAGTGTATTAGGTTTGTATCTGGTGGGATACCCAATATAAGTCAGTATAATAAATGAGTGTTAATGGAGGGAGACAGTACATGATTAACATTTATTTAGGGATATTCTAGTCATCGTGAAGAACCTTTTCTGCTGCTGTAAAGTTTATCTAGATGGCTGACTGAGCTTTCTTCTAATCTGGTACATGAATTCTCTTGGACTGACATAGGGCTCATGTGGTGCGATGGCTTGCGCCTGGATCATTGCTGCATTTTAGTGTTGTTTGCTAGGCTATCTTGAGGGCTGTTAGTAAACAGCATATCTTAAAAAAGTACCAAGAGAAGTGCTGATGAGGGTGCAAACATCTTACTTTTGCCTTCAGATCCTGTCCCTCCCTCAGTAAGTGTACTGAAGGTTCAGACCTGCTGAGATGTGTTCTAAAGCCTGTTTCTTTCCAAATCCCTAGTGGGGCAGGACAAGAGAAGAGAACAGCATCCTCACTGGCACTACATTAGAGAGTTGGCTAAGTATTGGCTATTTCTAGTAGAAACCAGGAATGTTCCCTTCTTTAAAAGTTCCTGGTGAGAATAATACAATGCAGTCTGTGAAATCTGAGACTATGAGAAGTCATCAGAATATTACTGGAGACACTGAAGCTGTTACAGGGTGATCTGGTGAGCTACTAAGAGGACATGCTGAGTTGTTCCTGAGATGTCATCCCCAAATTCCCAAAGAAAATTTTAAAATTGTTGACTCATGCTATGTTTTGCTCTTAATAAGCATATCTGGCTTTTTAATCTTTTGATTAAAGTAACTAGTAACTACTAGTTACTACTAGTAGAATTAGAAGTAACTATTGTCACTTGTGTTTCAGTGCTTTTTCAGATCTATTTATATATTTACTTACTTACTTATAGGACTGTTATTTGTTTGTGTCACCAACCAGAACCAATTTATTATGGACCCTGTGCCCATGTAAAACATAAGGCTCCCGTGAGTAAAGACTTCCTATCTGAGATCTGATGAATAAAAACAATTAGGTAACTTTAAATATCAGAATGGAATGGCTGTGGGTCAGCTAATGGAACTGTGGTGGCAGTAAATCACAGGCATCAAGAGAGTGGAGATATTTAGGAATAGGTTTAAAAGAAGCTAAGTAGGGTATTTTTAGGCTGCATTATGCCCAAGTGCCAAAACATGCATTTAATTTTACATAATAAGTTGTGCATTGCAGAAGAAGAATGGATTACTGGAAAGATGATCATGACCTCATGTGTGTGTTTAGTCTTTTCACATGTGAGAAGACATAATTTCTAAAATGCAATAGTGGTATTATTGTGCACTTTCACAGTGACAGCAGGTAATATGTGGTCATCTGCAGATGGCCACAAGACAAGACACCCTGCCCTGTCCAGAGGTGCTAGTGGAGGGGCAGAGTCACTTCACAAGCATTTGGGTGGTACAGTGTAAAATCCTCCCTAGTTAAAGTTAGGGAGGTGGTACTCTACAGACATCAGCACAGTGCACAGTAGTGTTTGGCTAGTTGCAGTCAAGATGAATGTATGGCCAGTCCAGATGAGTGTGTGTCTCCCTTCTGGTGCATTGCTGGCTTTGAACAGCAGTCTGTTAACAGAACTGAGGCTATGCAGTGCACTGCAGTGCAGCATATGGATTTTTCTAAAAATACCTGTAAGTCTAGGCTCTGCAAGAACAATGACAGCACAGCTTAACCTAGCCAAAGTTGGCCCTCTCTGCTGGGGAGGCAGTTTTGCCTGTGGTTTTGGTGGCTGTGCAAAAGCTATTGCTGAGAAGCGACCTTTATTTTTCTCAGGAGTGGGTACTAATATGCACACATCTGTTGGATTCATGTGCAGACTAAAACATAGCTGGCAATCAAATTACATACTGGGAGGAGTATAACAAGATGATCTTTCTTCAGAGCAAACATGTACATCCCAAGTAGTTGGGACAAAATAGATTGTTCTCAGTCCTGCTAAATACCGAGATGAGGCAGGCATTTGTGTGATGCTTGCTTGCCCCATGTTCTAGCCAAGCAGTCTGTGCTCCTCAGTGACATTGCTAGTGTGAATGTGGAGTAAAAAGGGAGGAGGTCTTTTGCATTGTTTCAAAAGTTAGAAATACACAAAATGTCAAAAGTGTAAAATGCTGGATTGGTACTGTGAAAACTGAGATCCAGAAGGATGATTTGAGTTGACTGAAGTTTAACACTTCAGAAATTTTGTAGACCTCAATATAAAAAGTTAGAAAGAACTAGTGAAAAATTAAAGATAGGTTAGCATATGGCATCTGGGTCACAACAACCCTATGCAGCACTACAGGCTTGGAGAGAAGTGGCTGGAGAGCTGTCTGGCAGAAAAGGACTTGGGTGTGTTGGTCAACAGCCGGTTGAACATGAGCCAGCAGTGTGCCCAGGTGGCCAAGAAGGCCAAGAGCATCCTGGCCTGTATCAGGAACAGCGTGGTGAGTAGGACTTGGGAGGTGGTTGTCTCTCTGTACTTGGCCCTGATGAGAGCCCACCTCAAGTACTGTGTACAATTTGGGCCCCTTACCAGAAAAAAAGACATTGAGGTGCTGGAGTGTGTCCCGAGAAGGGCAGCAAAGCTGGTGAGAGGTCTGGAGAGTAAGCCTTATGAGGAGAGGCTGAGGGAGGTAGTTCAGCCTTGAGAAAAGGACACTGAGGGGAGACCTTATTGTCACAACTACCTGAAAGGAGGTTGTAGAGAGGTGGGGGTTGGTCTCAATGGAAATGGCCTCAAGGTGTGCCAGGGGACGTTCAGATTGGATATGAGGAGAAATTTTTACACTGAATGGGTTATTAAGCATTGGAATCCCTGGGCTGCCCAGGGAAGTGGTTGAGGCGCCATCCCTGGAGGTATTCAAAAGGCAGATTGACATAGTGCTCAGAGACATGGTTTAATGATCAGTTGTTTTTTATCAGAGTTAGGTTGGTGGTTGGACTGGATGATCTTAAAGGTTCCTTCCAACCTAGACAATTCTATGATTCTACGATCTGCTGTTAAGAAATAGCTTCTGTGAAGAGCTGAATTGCATGGTCAGTGATGTTGGTGTGGATACGTGAAAGTTAATTTTGGCCTTCATCATTGGGCTTCTCTCCAAATGCAGGAAACGATTTAGCACATGCACATATGTTGAATGATGCCTTCAACTCTTAGCTCACTTGCTTCTGAGGCATCTGTAACATTGCTTCTTCAAACAAACTTGTCTGTTGTTATTAAAGTTATGAACACCATCAAGATTATGAACACCATGGGGAGAGTTTCAAACATTTTGGGAGTTGCTTCTAATTTTAATCTAGAAAGTGAAAGCAAGTGAAGTTTTTAGGAGTTTGGTGGTGGGTTTTTTCTTGTTTGTTTGTTTGTTTGTTTGTTTGTTTGTTTGTTTGTTTGTTTGTTTGTTTGTTTGTTTGTTTTTCCCCCCTGAGAATTTGCAACATGCTGAAGTATTTAACATAAGGTATAAGATACAGGAAGTTCTACTGCCCTAATAGCTTCTGTGATGTATGCTAGTAATCCTTGCCTTTAATTTAAGTTAGAACAGTAAGTGCATGAGGGATATGTTTATGTAGAAACTATGCAGCATTTTGGGTATAATTTCGTAAAAGTTCCACAGGTTTTATGGTAATTTATTTTTTTTCTGGGGTGGGAATAGGGAAGGGAAGTAAGATATTTTAAAGAAAGTCACTATCCTGGCATTGTTTGCTGCGTCTATGTATGTGTTTAAATATATTTATGAGTAGTGATGCTGTGATGTGACGGTATCCGCCTCTCGCCACAAGAGGGCCATGTATTCCTAGAATTAGATTTTTTTGAAAAAATATACTCAAACACTTTGGGTTTTTTTTCTGTAAATCACTCTCTGGAGTATTAAAACGGCTGTGGATATGGGGTGTCTGGTAGGATATGTAGCATGCAAGGAGATACTGATAAACTGAGTGCTGTAAGTAAAGCAGAATGGTTTATTTGACAGCCAGCAGGGTTGTGAACCTTTTTTCGGATCATGCCTGTGGAATGTGTTAGGCACATGCCAAATTTGCCTAATGCTAGACCCTGGAAGATCAGGTATAGTTTTTATGATAGTCTTCAAGGAGGACTTGATCCTAGATGTGGAAAATAAACCGTTGGTACAGTATTTACAATATTCTTAGCGTCCGCTTCCCTGCAGCCCTTTTCAGCTCTTGGATCGCATTTCATTCCTCAAGGATCATGTTGCAGGTCATGGAGCACCTCAGCATGTATAATACTTTAAAAAGCATTGTGTGTTAGTGTGCTGGAACAATAGAAATAGACACTGGCTTTATAGAAAAAAAAAAATTTCCTTAATTCAAGGAAAACTTTTAAAAGTTTTTGACGTTTAATAAAGCATTTGTAATAACGTTTACATAATCTTTATGGTTTTGCATGTTCTGTGTATGACCTTTTGTTTTCTGGGTAGAATAACATGAATCAAGTGCCACTGAGATGAGTTAAAGGGTCTCAGTACAAAAGCACGCTGATGTGTTTTTTTGGTGCCGCTCAGTCAGCCAGCCTTTGCTGTTCATTGTCATCCTTTTATCAAACTTTGATGTTAGTAATTACATTACAGAGAAATGCATGTTTCAAATGAGAAAATAGCTATTTCCTGGTTGTGAGATAATTTCTGTTGTGAAAAGTAACACAACTTCTTTTTCAAACTTTTTTTCAAATTAGAAAACACATCTAATTTCATTTTAGTATCTCTTTTTCCATGACACATGCTTTGTGACACAATGTAGTCTGAGATCTTTCCTCTATTGAAATGTCATGGCAAAACTCCCAGTGGCTTTAAAATGTTTTCTTCTATGGCTTTTATTAAAAAGTAAAATTAATTCTTAGGGGAAGATCTATCGCTGCTGAATTTTGGTTTTGGCAGAGGTGAAATGGGTAAAATGCCCTCTGCCAAGGATCACTTTTCCTCTTCAGCCATTTGGTGCGATGTAACTACCAGATATTTGTTAAGTGTACTAAGACCCTAGGAGGACAGGAAGAGATGATGCAGTTTGTGTTTTGAAGCTCAAGCTGAGGTTTTTCAAGGGTCAGGCTTTTAAGTTTGTACGCTACATAAACTCTGCATGCAAAGAATTGGTATTGATGTATTGAATATTTAGGAATTTATTTTCATGTTGAGATAAATATGTGTTGCTCTTTGTTAGTACTTTTGTCTGGGATTTGAAGTAAACACAGCAAAGATGAAGAGTAAAGGGAGCTGGTGCTTATAGTTTCCAAACAAAAAATTACTCAGTGGGATACAGATGAAGCTAGGATCGCAGCAAGTTCTGCTTGAAAGAAGGATCTTGCAGTTCATGTGTATCTTAAGTGGAAAACCCAAAAGCATTTAGATTTACTAGAATGAAGTAAGGGGTTTTATACCATCTTTCCAAATACTAGCTAGGTATTTTGCCTGGATGCATGACCTTGCAAAGTGTTGCAGCTGTTGGAGATGTTGATTCCTTCATTTCCCACTGGACTGAACACCTCTGCGTTGTTTCATGCATTAAAAAAGAGCCTTCTGTACATGTTGTTAGAAGGAAATAACGCAGCTACAAGAAGTGTTCCATTTGTATTAGGGATGTTACTATCCCCAGGCTGTTTNCCCCCCCCAATTTTATTTTGTGTGCATTTTCTTTATTATTAATATTTTTTATTTTTGCTTTTCTAGGTGTGGGTGGGTTCAGCCACAGAAATAACTATTGGTGACCTCTGTGCAGAAGATAAGGATTCCTCACCATCAGATCTGATATATTCCATTACTCCACCTAGCAATGGGCATGTAGCTCTGAAGTCATCTCCAAACAAGAGCATCCTTAGTTTTACACAGGCTCATATAATTGAAAGGCAGCTGGTATTTATACACAATGGTATGTGGCTTAAAAATACACCCTCTGTTACCAAAATATTGCTCCTAGTCAGTATATTNGTAAGGGGTTTTATACCATCTTTCCAAATACTAGCTAGGTATTTTGCCTGGATGCATGACCTTGCAAAGTGTTGCAGCTGTTGGAGATGTTGATTCCTTCATTTCCCACTGGACTGAACACCTCTGCGTTGTTTCATGCATTAAAAAAGAGCCTTCTGTACATGTTGTTAGAAGGAAATAACGCAGCTACAAGAAGTGTTCCATTTGTATTAGGGATGTTACTATCCCCAGGCTGTTTTTCTTTCTTCTTTTCTGCTGGTGAAAGTGGAGCATATTGAATGCTGTGCCTACTGTGAAGTGCATGACAGTAATATTCATGNNNNAAGTGCATGACAGTAATATTCATGTGTATGTGTTGGAAAGGAGCTCCTTGACTCAGTTATCAAAATACAATTTTGTTGTTTATGCAAGAGTTTGTATAGTGCCTGACAAATAGAGCACTTGTGCTGCAGCTGTCTAAAACTCAAACTGAAGTAGTGTGTGTTTGCTTCTATTATTACACGGTCTTGTTTTTTAAAAAACATTGGTCAACCTTAGCTGTTCCAGTCCATGATCAGAGATTTGGGCGGAGTGTAAGAAAACCAGTTACAGCTGCTAGTGTTACATAGCACAAATCTTTCTTTTTCTTTGAAGGTTCCCCCCCNTCAGAGCACCGGTTATGTGATACATGATCTCACAAACTAAACAGGAAGGGGTCTGGTGGCTACTTAAATGTGCACTCACCAAGAAACCTAGGTGTTTTAGTAGTTCAATTGGTAGCAGCCTTCTTTCTGAATGGAGGTTTGCAGTAGGGGGAAGCATTGCCTTGCAGCTTTCAAAGGTAATGAAATACGTTTTTTGGACCTTTGTAAGAAGCCCTTCTGTTTTGCTACGGTGCAAAGCTGTTCATGGAGCAAGTCTCAGGTACCTGCCATGGTGTAGATGTGTTCCTCAGTAGCTTTGGACAGTGAAGTTGTGGGTCATCTGCGTGATGTCATCCACTCTTTCAGACTGTGAAGGAATTCAGCATTAACCACTGACTCTTCTGCCAGTGGCCAGAGATTGGGTTGTTTGTGCTGCTGTTGCTACAGAGAGAATGTGTTAGCAATATAAAAAGAAGTCAGGGTAGTTTCATTCATCCTTGAATGGCAGTGCTAGGAAGCCGCAGGAATGAAGATCCCAGCAGGGTTCCTGCCAGAGGAAGAGGTGGGTCTTTTTCAGGGCTATAGCTGCTTTTCTCCTGATCCAGCTTAATAGAGCTGGAGAAGAAAGGCGGTGCTAAAGGAGGAATAAAGCAGCTTTGGAGAAGGAGATGGAAGAGGTACAGCTCTCTCTTGCCAGCCCTGAGGCAGGCTGGAATTATTTCCAGTGCTCCCTTGGGTACAGCAGTCACTCCAGATCTATGTTGTGTTTTCGTGAGGCTTGGTGCAGGTTAAAGTGCTCTGACTTTGTTGCACTGTCTTGCTGAGCACTTATGTGTTGCTGAAAGTGCTTTACAAGTAGCTGCTGGTGAGCTGTAAGTATCCTACTCAAATAATTTGGCCAGGAAATGAAAGGTCAAGGGCATGGCAAAAGTGAGCCAAAATTTGTTTAAGTTGTTCCAAGGGAGACTTTGACATGTAAAAACCCCTATGGGGGTAGGATGGTGGTTGTCTTTGTGTGAGGAAATGAATCCACTTTGTGTTCCAGAAAGGGCAAATGCACATCTGTAGCCTTAGGAAGCGAATCTTGATTAATAAAAGTAAAAAGAACAAAAAATGTTATTTTCCAGTTAGTGTGAGTGTGGGATGTACAATGAAATTGAAATGTAAAATTACCCAGGTCATATGTCAGCTCTTGCAGCTGCTCCTGCTCTGCCATCTGCTCAGTCTCATGGCCTCCAGTGTTTCAGAAAGTACTTTGGATGTTTTGCTTCTTTTTCTTTCTTAGCCTGTGGCTTTATTTCCTCCTTTATCTTGGACTGTTGCTAGAAGTGTACTTGTTACTCTCATCTTCTTGCTTCCAGCCTTATTCTGGGACCTCTCCTTATCTGGTTGCTGTTATTCAGCTTTTCATGCATTTTCTCTGTCCATTGTCATCACACATTTTAGTGTGTGCTAGCTTCTTTTGCTCCTCCTGGGAAGTACCCCCACTCATGTTCTCCACAGCCCGGTGTCTACTCTTCCACTTGCTCTAACCCATGCCAAGGGGAAGAGCAGCATCTTCTTGGCCAAGGCAGCTCTTCCATTGCCTGGCTGCTCCACATGGCACCGCAGGTCTTTTACATCTGTTCATGGCAGTGACTCTCCATCCTCAGGGTCTTTTGTTCTGCCAGAAAAAGTACTGCCATGCTTTGCTTTTATGCCCTCTAATACTAAACTTCATAAATTTTCCCCTTCATCTCTGCTCAGTCTTGGGAGTTCCATTATGCTGCTTGTTCTGTGCTGTGAGTTGCAAATCTCCCTCTTTTGTTCTCATGTTTTCCCCTTAAATTTTGCATTTATTTCCTCTGTAATCCCTGATTGTTCCGTCAACGGCATAAATGAAGAAACATTTCATGTTTTTTCATTTTCTGTACTCCTCTTCCAATGTGACAATTCCTGCCCTTTTCCACCCTTTCACATTATGGGATCTGCCCCTAAACCCCGCCAGTGTTTTTCTTAGGACAGAACTAAATCAACTGATGTTCATTCTGAAGCCTCTGTGTCTTGCAGTGCAGTTCTCACAATCCCCTTCCTGGTGTCCTTTTTATCACCTCTGATGAGCTATGCCTTTAAAAATTAATTGTGATAAAATAATACCTGCTCCACCCAGGCAGCACTCCTGGATTTAGTTCTGTTCGTGACTCTGCCGATGGCAACGTGTCTGTGTCAAATGGGCTGTTGACCTAAATTAGCCAAAAAAGCAACTGAGGCTAATTAAGCCTTTTTTTTTTTGTTTGTTTGGTTTTTTATTTTTCCTTTTTTTGCAACATGAGGCAAAAAGTAGACTCCTCAGTGCCTTTTTAAAATGCACAACTACTTGTGCATTTTTATCAAGAGAAAGCATCAGAGAATGAACCTTTTAAAGTGAAAACAATATGACCTGATCTTCCAGAGCTCCTTCAGTGCCTAGCTGGATATAAGAGCATTGCCTGGGGTAGTTGTTAACTATAATTTCAGAACCCACATTTGATTCTTCTGATATGTTAATTTATAGTTAGGCAAGGAGTGCTGATCTTAAAGTGAAAGTATGTGGTAACTTCTTACTTTCAGGATATATATATTCACGTAGCAAGATCTCAGGCTGATCTGGGCAAAGCAAGCAGAAGAGCAATGCTAACTTTGCAACAGTTAGTGTTTCAGTTTTTCATTCTTTCTTTCTACCTCATTGAACCATCTGAGGAGCCTCTACCTAAAGCAAGATATAGGAAGCTCTGTGCACCTCAGTAAGTCAGTTCTGAGAGATGTATTTTTACGGGAATTCACTCAGATTCCTGGAGGTATTTTGCTGTCACTTGTGCCAAAGTACATACAGGTCCAAAGATTAAAGAAGAAAGCGTGCATTTATTATGAGTACACATAACC
>VZTM01019437.1:23556-37678 GCA_013400555.1 Jacana jacana
ATCTTAAAGGTTCCTTCCAACCTAGACAATTCTATGATTCTATGAAAAGAGATTGTAGAGAAGTGGGTGTTGGCCTCTTCTCCCAAGTGAATGATGACAGGACCAGAGATAATGGTTCAGGAGGAAGTTCATATTAGATATTAGGAAGAATTACTTTACTGAAAGAGTGGTCAGGCACTGGAACAGCCTGCCCAGGGAGGTGGTTGAGTCACCATCCCTGGAGACATTTAAGAAATATGTAGATGTACATTTCAGGGCATGCTGTAGTGGCTGAGATTGTAGGGTTTTTATGTGTGTATATGGTTGGAGTTGGTGATCTCAGAGGTCCTTTCCAACCACGGTCATTTTGTGGTTCTGTTTGGGCTCCAGATTGCTTTGGATCTGTTAGGGTACTAATGAACAAATGTCAAAAAGAAAAGGCCACTTTCTCATCAGAAACAAATGACCAGAATACTTTTGTCACAGAGTTCACTGTAGATAGTATCTTGGAAAACTGCATCGCTGCATCTTTAAAAATGAGTTTCACTACCTGTGTTCGATCCTTTCTACTGCTATAGTGTGTCTTCTTCATTGTGCTTTAACGGTAGGTGAAAGTATTGTCAGAAGCTTTGAGATATTACTATTTTTTCGATCTTAGTTATGCATCAATGGAAAACCCTGTCTCTCACATGTGACTGTATGTTAAAAATAGTGGTAATATATTTTTAGCCATGAGATATGGAATTCAAGGTTACCATGAAGGAGAAACTTATCTGAGTATTATCAGTATTTGAGATCTAATTTCTGAACTATTGCAACTGTAAAATAGTCAATTTCTAAGATTTTCTTTTCCTTTTTGCTAGGTGCCATAGTCCAGGAAGGAGGTAGAGTGTTAATCAACAAAACAAATCTAGATGCTTCAAATCTATTGATTAAGCTACCTGAGGTACAGCGCTTCATGTATGAAGTCTGGTATCAAGTTTTATCTTTACCCCAACATGGCATGATTGTTGTTGGAGAGAGAAATGTGTCCAAAGAAAAACCTAACTTCTCCCAGTACGTACTGAACAAATTTGGAATTGTCTACGTACATGATAATTCTGAATCACTTAATGACAATTTCACTTTTGCTGTTTGGTTAAACCTCAAGAGCAAGTCTGCAATAAAGCCCTATAGTGAAGTTTTAGAGGAGATGTTTAACATCACTGTTGTTCCAGTGAACGACCAAGCTCCAGAACTGAAGACCAGAAGGCTGCATTTGAAAGTCCTGCAGGGAGATGTGTCAGTGCTGGGGTCAGAGAATCTGAAAGTTGAAGATCTAGATAACACCCCAGCTGAGCTGAAATACACCATTGTTAGCAGCCCCAATAATGGTTATTTAGCAATGGAAAACAATCTTAGTGTCTCTATAAAGGATTTCACACAAGCCGATGTTGACAGTGGTAAAGTTTGGTTTATACAGGATGGAAGTTCATCTTCTGGAGTGTTTTATTTCAGTGTGACAGATGGTAAGCATCGCCCGTTATACAAACTGTTCAGTCTTGAAGTCATACCAATCACTCTTGTCCTTGTCAACCTTAGCGATGTTGTGCTTCCACAGGGCCAGATGTCTGTCACTATTACTAATGTGCAGCTTTCAGCTGTCACAAATGGAAGAAGCACTAATATCATGTATGAAATAACTCAGCCACTCAGATACGGTCACCTGATGATTGGAAATCAGCAGGTTACTAAATTTGAGCAGGCAGATTTGTACTCAGGAAGGCTGTCGTGCCACCTGACAAATCTCACTGCGTCCAAAGAGGAACTGGAGTTCATGCTCTTCACTGCAGAAGGCAATCTAACAGGACAAGTGCTGAACATCACAGTGAAGCCTTTAGTGCAAGTGGTACCTGACATGCAGATCTCAAATCAAGCAGCTTATATATTCAGAAGCAGTGACCTGGATGCTTCTGAGCTAGCTAATTTGACAAATAGTAATCCTAGATTTGAAGTGATAGTGCCCCCGTCTCATGGAAGGATTGTAAAGAAGAGGTTTGTGGATGATGCAGCGTTTGAAGACGTTCAGACATTCACCCAGACTGACATTGATAGTGGTGTTGTTCTTCTAGACATAGACACGAATATGACGGGCATTGAGGTGTTAAATGACTCGTTCACATTTATCCTTAGGGCAGATGCTGTGCAGCCTGCTGTTGGCCATTTTCAGTATTCCATCGTGCCATACAGTCCTCCCCTTCTTCCAGGTTTTACAACCAAAGCGCCTTCTATAACCAGCACAACCACTTTCAAGTTTCACACTACCTCAAGGGATGGGCCACCAGCCTTCTCTCAGAACGAAGAGCCTACAGCAGCGCCACAGAAGACTGCACCAACCATGTGGCTAGGGCAGAATCATTGGGGAATTCTGCATGAGGAAGGTCCGTTGCTAAATCTGGCAATGGGAAGAGGTGGATCTGCAGGGACTAAGACCACGGCCCAAGTTAATGGCAGGAGTCCCAGTGAGCAGGCAGGTGAAAGCAGCAACCCTTGGTCCGTCATTATCCCCCTGGTCCTTGTGTCTGTGCTGCTCACGGTTGCTCTTGTTTCTGTGTGCATTTTGCTAATGTGTCAGAGGAAAAAGAAGGCAAAACCGCTCGTCAACAGTCAGACAGATGCAGCCCTCAGCAGTCCAGATGGATGTTTGGAACGGAGCTTGACTGTACCGAGTGTTACAGTGACTCCTCTCCTCAAGGGGGCTGAGAGAGGCACAGCCTCAGCTTTTGTGGCAGCAAGACATGAGCAGTTGCTTCCTGCACTGGTTTCTCCTACTGAAGAGCGATCTCTGCAGAACTGCTGGCTAAACCTTGATCCTGAAATGGTCCAGTATTGCCGAAGAACAAACCCAACTCTGAAGCACAGTCAATACTGGGTGTAGCTATGGCCAGTTTTGGTCATGCTAATCAATGTAGTAAGGTCATGCTAATCAATGTAGTAAGTAAAGTATACCGTTGTTCTTTATTACACTTATTTATTATATGTCAAATGATGCACTGTTTTTAGATGGAAGCCAAATAATAATACTAAATGATAATAACAATAATTAAAATCTTACTGATTACCATGGCCATAAAATAAGATCTTCAGCAAAATTCCCACTTAATTCAGTGCAGAATTTGCCCCATAGACTTTGAGTGCACCCTGTGTATGCATTATTTTTTGTTTCCTGTGACAGGGGTAAAATAGAGTACTCTGTCATGGATTATATATTTTTAATATTATTACTTTTTTGAAGAACCGCATTTCCTGTAAAGGTCTTGTGTTCTTTCTTGAACCACCACTTTTATTTGAAGGACTTTCATCTGTTTCTTTAAGTAATTGCTAAGGTGCTAATCTCATAAGGTCATTTTGACCCAAAGGCTGTTCAGAGGCCAGTACTAAAGAAACACAGCTGTGATTATTTTGACAGGTGTTCATCAGGGTCGCTGAACTGGAAACATAGAATTCAACTCACCAACCGTACATAGTACAGCAGTGACAGTGTATAAAGGTTCCAGTGAAATACCCTTCCTTTGAGATGTTGCTTCTTCCTTTGTTTTGTCTTTTTACTCATTTGATACTGAGCTCTAGCCTTCGATGTCTGCAGAGTGGTAAAATACACCCATGACCCCTAACCCGCATGGCAGAATCTGTGTCTCTGCCAGTCGGGCTGTCTGCTGAATTATCTTTGGGCTTAAGTTATGTCTGGAAGCGCGTATCAAAATTTCCTGCTCCTGACAAAGGGCTAGATTCTGCCTTTAGCGAAGCCAGCACAACTCTCTGGGGTCTGGGCATTCAAGCAAATGACAGAAGAATCACATCCTCTTGCTGCATGCTGCCATGCACTGCGGGGCTACTGACAGAAGCAAACCTATGAGGAAGTACATATCCCGGTCTCAGGCTTTGCAATTCAGCCTTCATCTCCCAAAACACTGAACACATGTACCTTACACACTGTGAAAAGTACTACCTACTCCAGTTTTGCTCTGGTGGCAATAAGTGCAATAATTCTGCTGCAAAGGGGATATTTTTGTAGTTTTGGAAGTCCAATCTCAATAGCAATATGAGGTCTCCAGTTAAGGTCTGGTCTTCATTCAGCTGTGGACACCAGCAAAATTCTTACTGACTTCCAAGAACAAATTGACTTCAAGGGAATGAACTAAGCACTAACTTACTAACCACTGAACTTCTTGTCTATTTTTTGACTTTTGTATTGTAACAGGTTCCAGTTAGCTTATCTGTAAAACACTCTGCTCAGTGTTGGGACACAGTCTCAGCACTGCACACAGTTAAAACTGAAATACCATTTTTGTTTGAGCCTAGGTACTGCAGTTTTTGCTTCTGTAGAACAGATGTATGGGCTTCAACATCCTTGGTGCTACTCATTTCACACTACCTTGTTTTGGATAATTTTGTTGTTGATGATTAGTTCTCTTTCTGTCATTTATATATTTCAATTATGGGAAATTTTCACCTGAGAGCATAGCCAAAGTCTCTGCTTACTGCTGTTTTCTGGAAAGTAAACACAGAACCAGTGAGGGGAGTGTTTCTCATCTGTACAACCCCTGCTGTGGTCAGCCATGATTGTGGTGCAATTTGAAACAATGCATTTTTCAGAGCCCACTTCAAGGAGAGTAGTCCACGTCAGTGGAAAATATGCAAGCCACGTCTTCAGCTGGTCAAGTTAGTGGAGCACTAGAGGCGAAAGCTATGAACCCTTTATATGCTCAAACTAAAACGTATTTGAACCCTGGAACAGTTTCTATTTCTCTGTCGTTAGCATTTTTCCCTGATGCCAACATGAGCCCGTTGGAACTCAAGCAGTGCAGTCAGTGTAAAAGGCTGGGGTGTTCAGGTGTCCTGGGTGGATGGACTGCTGCAGACCTGCATTACAGACCTTTTCTGCTATTCCAAAGGAAATCTTTGGGACTTTTTAGAAACTCACCCGGAGAGATGGTGCTGCCAGCCATTGCAGAGACACCCCAGCATCCTTTCATTTGTGGAGGTGGAGCTGTACATCTCTTGCCATTTTGTGAGACCTATTCTGCAAACACCAAGCAGTGAGCAGATCCAGATCCCAGCTGCCAGCTACAGCCTGACCCCAGTGCCTTCTAGCTGGCAGCAGGAACCTGATCCCTTTACACCTCATCTGAGGCCTCATTCCAAGGATGACTAAAGAATTATCATCTCACACTTCCCTGACACTTAAAGAAGCCTGTCTTGCGTTTCCCTACTACTGAGACCTTTCTGTCAACAGCAAAGGAGGTGTCACACTCCAGAATCTACCAGGAGACCGAGCAATAGGCCCCTGGTTTGGTACCAGAATAATGTGGTGCTGAAAGCTGCTGCAGTCTGGTGACAAAAGCCACACTGTGCTAAATGTGTCGTAAAGGCAGGTGTGCCCAAAGCTGCGGTGTGCTCAGTGTGCCATGGAGTTGGAACATAGAGCTGCCAAAGCGCTGGCTGTGGTAATAAATGAGACCATAACATCATAGTGAGGGAGTGGAAAAAACAGCAACGCGATTAGAACTCCACAACTGAATGGGCATTCTTGAGTTTCAGTGTTTGCATGCTCTGAGCACAAAATTGTTCATGAAAAATACTGAAAAGGTAATAGGATTTTTGCTGGCTTTTTTGGTGTCAGCATAATCGGGCGAACTCTTGCCCTCTGTTTCCAAAATGCTTTTGACTTGCAGTAGTTGTTAGTTTCAAGTAGAAGAGGCAATATGTGATTATATTTTGAACATTGGGCTCATTTTTTAAAAGGATTGAGGCTTTGTTTTTGTTTTAAATAAAAATGATCGAAATGCCTAATTCAGCAATGAAGTGTGCCAGCATTTGGTTTTCTCCTGCAGTTGGTGCCACTGTAAGACAATCGTGCCAAAAAGCCTGCCATCTTATGGGATGCTTTGATGAGATCTTTAGATGAATATAAATCTATTGCATCATTCATTACTGGGTTTCATACAAAATGTGGAGGTAATGTTGTAACTGGTAACTGCATATGGATTTTGCTTTAATATCCTACCCCGAGTCCCCCAGTAAAAAAGTATAAAGTGTGATTGCATTAATGCAGACTTTCCCTATAGACACCACAGGGTAATCTTTGCAGAGGACAGCTCATCTTCTTCTTGCATAGATATTTAATATAGATCAGAGGAGTCAGATCTGGGTGAGCTGAGGTTACTGCCTGAAGGCCAGCTTCAGATGGTGAAAACTTGCTGGCAGTAGTTTCATCCTGGGTTTCCTAAATAACAATCAATATGGAAAATCCTGAAGATAAACATTTTGTGCTTACAGATATTTTTTTGTGTGACTTCAGGAACGCACATACTTTATGGTCAGGATCTGGTTTGAATTTTTTCGTTGCTCCACTTAACCTTGAAGTTCTGTGTTCTATTTAGCAAAGAGGGGGTTTCATGGAAGATTCCCTTTCTTAACAAATGGAGTTCTAAACTGCAGCGTGGAAGTGCCTTGAAAACATAAAATCAATAAATTGTCTTGTTTATAACCCACACGCTTATATTTTTGTGCTTTCTTTATAAAGACCTGTAAAGCACCGTGGCTGGTGCAGAAACACAGCAGGATCCCGTTGCCAGCAGCAGTGTTTTCCCCAGTTTTCTGGTGTTCGTTTTTTAAGTTGCAAGAGTGCTGAGGTTGCTGGTGTGCCGTGCCCGGCGTTGTGCCTCTGAGATGATGGAGGTGGCGGGGCAGGCAGCGGCTCCTTGCATCTCATTGTGCAGGTACCTGGCTGCCTTCAGCACTTGTGTAACACCACAATAAATGCATTCATCTGAACTTCCTCAAAAAGGACTGCACTGGGTTTATTTTTTTATTTTTTTATTATATTTAATTTTCCTGTTATTTCACCATGCACGCTTAGAAGATTTAAAAATATCAAATTCTTAAATGTTAATGCAATAGTGCTCTTTTGTCATAAAAAAATCTTTGATTTTTTTTCTCCTCTAAGGTTTGTCAGATTATCTTTTTTTTTTTTTTCTCCGTCGAAAACACACGCTCGCTCCAGCTTCACATCAAATGCATTGTGTGACCTGGTTTTGATTTGTTGTTAATCAGAACTTGGCTGGTTTGTAGTTGTTCCTGTAACTTGAGATAAGGAACTCTTTTTTGTCCTGAGACGTCAGAAAAGCTGGCGGCCGCTGGGGCAGCTTCCCCCCCCGCGGCGGCTCAGTGTCCCGAGGGCAGAAGCGTGTCAGCAGTCAGCAGCGCTTGGTTTTCGGGGTCATGTCTCCCCTTTCCCCAGCCCTCCTGCTATCAGAAAATGGTGATTGGGGAGGAGGAGAAAATAGGACAGAAATGGCCATAAGCATTTTATGGTTTTGCTTTTATTAAAATACTAGGGGCAGCTATAACGAGTACTGCAGTAGCCTGCCGCTACCTGCAGGGCCACCCTCGGCAGTGCATCCACTTCGACCTGAGCTACACCCTCCGTCCTGCTTCCACCATGTTCTTTTCAAGTCAGCCCTTGTGATGCTATGTTGAAGTACATTCTGTGAATATTTTTAAACGAGCTGAAAATAATTGTCCTGGCATATTCAGTGGAAACTCTATTAATTTATCTTCACTCGTTTCAAGCTAAATAATTCCTGCCAGAGTTTGCATATCCCAAATGCAGTCCCAGAACAAAATGTTCTTTCATTGCAACTGGAGAAATCCATAGTTTCACATCTGTTTGCAGGGAGATGCTGTATGGTGAAATGCTTGCTTTACATGATCGTTTCCTCATTTCCAGTCTTGTTGCTTGGTTATTTTTGTGGTAATGCTTTATACATGCTGATAACCACTACTTAGGCATGAAGCTGGTCACAGACTGAGGTTTTAGCTGCAAAACCTTTGCATGGCATCACTGTAGGAGGGACAACAGGCCTCAAAAATTTGTTGGGGAAGAGTGAAGACTGATCAGACTGAGCAGTGGTATGGGATGGTACTGAGCGTCTGAGCTTCCTGCCAAGCACAGGCAATAGATGGGAATAAATACGTGCAATTGATAGCGTGTGACTGATGGCAGTGATTTGCTCCAGCCAGTATTACTGTGCAACTTGATCTTGCATAGCCACTTTTATCGATGGTGCTTGAAAACACATTAATGAGGAGATTCTTGACAGGATAAAAAACAATTGGAGGAATCAAAAGTTCATATTTCATATACAAGTACACATTGAAGTACGTATAAATGAAACAGAACACAGGGGAGAGGCACATAGGAAGTTGGTTAGAGGCATGCAAAGCCAGCAGGGAACCTGGTTTCCTGGCAGGGGGTGCTGAGGAAGAGGTTGGTTAGAGATGCAAGGGAAGGTCAGGGGATGGGTCAGAGAGCAGTTCTCTGGGGTTAGACGGAGGTTCTAAAAACCAGGAGAGGTCATGTGGAAGCAGGCCCATGGGCTTGTTTGAAAGGCAGAGGTGAGGTGCATAGCAGTGCCTCTGGGAAGCAGACTGTGATCCACTGGGCTGCTGGGGAGTTCCCCTCACCACCAGAGAAAGGGAAGAGCAAGAATCAAGATGGTGAGTTTTGTTCCTGTTAGAGGGGAGAGCTGTGCTTGGGCCAGGGTGGGGTGGCAAGACTTAGTAGTACAGCTTGCTTTTTCTTCTGCTTCCCTCTGCACCTGGCAGGAGATTTTGTAGAAGTAAGTCTCTCATGGCATGAGCATTTTTAATGTTGACTTTCAAAGGTGGCTGGCTTTCAAGATGGGGGACCCGTCAGTTCAGATTGCTAAAATCCTTCCTCGTGTAACCAGTGCCCCTGAGCCGAGCTGCTTGGGTTGTAACTCAGATATTAAAGTCTGTTGGCACAAATACTGCCTTAAAAATAGAGCTGCGATTTTCATAGTGTTTTGGTCAAAGTGCAGAAAGGAACAGGGTGAACTTGTCCGAGTATTTGGCTGATTGCAGTCACAATTAATCATTAATGGTAAATCTAGTTACCTGCAGACACTGAAAGATATTTATAAGTAAGGCAACAGCGGTCCTCATTTTGTTTGTGCACCGAGATAACTAGTGCAGATAAAGATGGACGTGAGTGTAGTCCTTGGACGAAATAATAGACCTTGAGGACTGATCTCATTTGCATGTGGCTGCAGAAAATACTGTTGAAGAGCTGCTCTAGGACTAAGATTAGACCAGGTGTAGAAATAAGTGGAAGTGGGACAAATCAGCTAGGAAAACAGTGCCTACTTCATGGCATCTCTTATTCGATCTGTGCTGTCCATCCCAGGTCGTTCACACTGCTAGGAATGCTGCAGTGTAACCACCAGTGAGACAAGTTGCCAGTTTTCTTTCCCTAAATCAACTTGCTGTTGGTTGTGGGACTTAGTTTTATTTAGTCTTCGCTGCTGTGCTAACTTACAGAATTCTGGGATATCTCTTTGGCCGTCCTTGGTTCTGAGTACAAGATCTGCCCTCAGCAGCCCAGTATTTGTGTGGGTGCGGCTCAAGAGGGTATTGGTTGGCCACCACTGATCTGTGTTGTGGCCTATTCTAACCTGAACCCACAAGTTACACTTCACGACTCATTATACCCATTTCCATTTCACTGGTTCCCAAGACTGCTGAAGGTTTCTAAAATGGTGGGTTCATGATACCCCTCCGTGATACTACAGCTCGGGAAGCAGCTGCTCATTCCTTCTGTACCCAGCTCAGCTGCTGCACACGCTGTGCCGGGCAGACCTTGGCCCGTCGACAGCCTCTTTCTTGTCATACCAAGCTGTTTTATAGATGAAGGGCAAGCTCTTGCCTTCACTCTGCCTAGCCTCTCTGTGCTGCTTTAGCTGTCAGGGAGGGGTCCTCTTGCATGGTGGAGAGTGCAGCTGCAGAAGAAGGAGGTGCTCTCAGGGGATGTTGGGCAGTGGAGCTCTGCTCTGGTTTAACTGATTCCTCACTTCCACCCTGTTGGGAAATTCTCAGGCTGGCAACTGTGTGCAAAAGGTGGTACTTTGCTAAGAAACCTAGACGTATCCACATCCTCCTTTAGCGTTTTAACTTCCTTAAAAAAAAGAAAGAAAAAACTAAATTCCCTTAATTTTAAGAAACACAAATCCAGAACAAGAATATATAAGCACATACATAAATCAAAGCCTCTGCCAACAGTGATTTTAATAGTTCAGTTGTAAACAGTGCACCACCTCTCACGTGTTAGACATGTAATCTGTATAGGATGGATCTACATACCTGGACCCAGCTTTGCCCATTACCTCAGTGACAGTTTATGTCCTTGTCAGTTGTGGATGTTGTCATTTTCTTCAATCAATTCTTACTGCCATGGAGATCTACTTGTCTCTTTTATGAAGCTCTTCCATGGCTTAACGCTCACAGGTCACAAGTCACCAATACAAATATCTTTAGTTTATGGGAAAGTTCATTGAGAAGTCATTCCAGAACATAGATTTTGGAACAGAAATCTTGTAGTACTTCAAATGATTGAAGGTCTTGGTAACTATCACTCCAGAACTCTTGGACCTGCTTAGTGTATTTCAAGGAATATCATGGTTGCAGTTGGCAGCTTCTCTGACTTGTTGCTCTAGAAAAAAAAACAGTCAACAACCCTGCTACATATAGGTATCTCTGTTTTCCAGCACAGTAGTTTGAAATAAATGGCAAAATACATTTTTCCTTAACTTCTTCACACTCATTTCTGATCATGTGAGACATAATATGTTTCTTAGCTGTTCATATCATAAATGAAAGACAGCAAAAATGATGAGTTTGTTTGTGCAGCCAGTGCAGAGTCCGCTGAGACTACGACTGCCTTTCTCTAGCAAGTGAAGAGCAGCTGTTGCTGGAAATGTGTTTTGGATGCTGTGTAGGGAAATGAGCCAACTGGTTACACTGACAGCACATGCTTAAGAAATGCCAAAGGTGGATCTAGCAAGTTTCTCAAGAAGCTATTTTATTTTCTTGTTTGCAGTTTCCACAGAGGAGCGGAAGCTGTTGTTTTCCTAATAGGGGATATTTATATTTACAAAATGCTCCACTGAGCCCAACTTTTTGTCCCATGCTAGAAGGTGTGACCCAAGTGACTAATAGGTTCCACCCGAGCATGTGATGCAGCGTGGAGGAGATGCCTGACTCAAAGTCTCTGCAGTCTGCCTTTGAAGATTTCCCCAGCACAGGAAACAGCACGGCCTCTCCTGCTTTCGGGGCAGACACACAGCACTCCTACATTCTTTGAAAAAAAACACGTGTGTTGGAAGTGCAGATGGTTGCAGATTGGATCTGTAGCCTGGCTGTGTGCTCTGTGCCAATTTTCTGCTTCAAGCCTATATTAAAGGGCCCTCTCACAGGAGGTGTACTGGGAACAAACACTGCTGGCACCAGGATGTTGCTCAGGGTATGAAATCTTATGTGTTGTCCATAGCCACCGATAAAAAAGAAAAATATCTAGTGAGCTCTTTCAGTCCAAGATAAATCACAAGGACCTGGGTATCACTCCACCTGCTTAGTTGTCACTCCTCGATAGGTAGTGACAAATATCAGCATTCACGAAACCTTCATCACTTCCAGTAGCCAAAGTACACCATGCTGAGTGAAGATTGGTCCCGTCCTGCAGCCTGTGGCTGGGCACCAACCTCCCTTTCCTGATCCAGACCTTGTTCATTCCTACTGGTTGGCTCGGGCAGCGTGAGCCACATTTCGCTAGTTACTATGAAAATCTTTTGGAAATAGCTAATGCTCATTTGTACTGTGTGGATGTGTTTGCGTGTCTTGCTCACTAGCTAACCATTTTTATTTTAATTTTTTTTTAATATAAAGTCACTGACTCCCAATGTGGTGTTGTCTAAGCATTCAAATCATCTAGGACAAAGGCATTGCATAAAATTTCTTCTCCAGAGAACTGCTCTTAGATGTTAATGACAAGGGTTTTTTTTCCTCCATTGTTTTACAACTTCTGAATTTTTTGTTTTCTGTTTCCAGATAAACAGTCCCACAGAAACCATATCATGTCCTTCTCTGCATTCTCAGGGAAAGCAAATTTTCTGACATTTCACTGTCACACATCAGTTACCCAACAGAGAAGTTTTCCCTTTGCTTTTGCAACAATGCTTACTTTGTTTTAAAGTTTTGTTGAGTTACATTCATCTGTGTCTACTCTGTCTTGACAAGTTGCTTCCCTGTTGCTGCTCCAGCTTCTACTGTTATTCTAACATCCGATAAAAGATCCCAGCTGGCAGCAGATGTGAATCTACCATGGCAGAGTTTCCGTCTCGGATTTTGTGTACAACACAAAATCACACTCTTTCTTATAACCCATGCTGTTTTGGAACCACTTTACAAGAAGGTATTTTGGCTTGTTCTTGAAAATACAGGAGACAGCCTTCATAGAACACTGCCTGAACTTGCTGCAGAACCAGCTTTTATTAAATGCTGCTTTTAAAAGTGTAGGAATAATAATGTAAGGAAGCAGCATTCAACTTCAAAATCCCATGTGATTTGCCATTTTTCTAAGGTCAGGGCCTTTCAAAACCCAGTTCTGTATTAATCTGAAAGTGATACAAACAACTGCATGTGTCCAAGCAACAAATAGGCTGGGGACGATATTGCTAGTAACAAAGGCCACTTGTCAAGTATAAATGAGAACAATATTTATTAGGAAGCTGGTATAAAATTTTATCAGCTCAAGCATATAATGCAGTCTGCACAGCCATCTTTTACATACGGTAAGGATGGTGTGAGGTTGTGACTATGAGTTGGGACAAGATGGCACAAGGGGTATATTAGTATAATGCTGTCATCTCTTTGTTCAGTTTAGTGGGATCTCATGGAGTTTCCTGGCATCTTGGCTGTGCTGATGCTTCCTATTGTATAATACTTAACTAAAGCCATTGATCATTTAGCACTGAGCTCAAAAGTTATCAGTGGTTCTCTTTACCTTATCCTCATTAAAAAGGTGGTCACTTCTTTAGGAGGAATCACTGGAAGATGAGGATCAGCAAGATGAATGAAGTCTAGCTTCCCTTGGATGTCTGCTTCACAGGCCCTAGTCCTGCCTTCCCCAAGTTCACCTTCAGCTCCTTCCGACATATCTCACACAGAAAAGCTGCAGTGTGTCCTGATTCGGAGCTACATGTGTCCTGACAAACCAGCCAAAATGTGCCTACACGTTGGCCAGATGGCTGCTGCCTCTTCAAATAGAGAACATGCTGAGCTAGCCCTGTCTTTCTCTCATCATGAGGTAGAAAATTGGGCTTCTTTCCCCTTTTTTGTTGCCAATTTTTAATAAACTTGTAAGACCTTAGCATCTTTAAGACCTTTTTACCTCTTTCAAAGTTGGCTGTTGCATTGAAACAGAAACCGTTGAAGCTCCATTGCATTGGAGCTGGAAGGCAGACGGGCAGATGGCATAGCTGCACAGGGGTTGTTCCCTTAGAAGACCAGGCTAAAAATGGAAGTAGAACAATTCAGGAAACAAGTAGTAGAATAAGTAGAAAAAATCAGTTGAACAAGTTCAAGGAAATTTTCAGTGTTGCATATATTGAAAGACTGAAATGTATAAAATGGCTACCCGGAAGCAATCTGGTAAAATGATGGTTTTTAGATAGCTGAAGAATGAGGAATTAGTTTTTAAAACATGTTTTGGTATTGTCAAAGATAAATGCTATTGCTGCCCTATTACTGTTTCCCTCTCCTCTTCCCTGTAGTGCTCCTAGGTTTTTTTGTTTGTTTGTTTGTTTTCTTTCTGACCTCCTTTTTTTCTTTGCTTGCTTCAATGGTAATGGGAAACCGGACTTCTGAAAAACCTCAACCACATTCACACACAGCTGTATCTGAGGCAAAAAGGTTGCATGTTGGAGTTTGCCTCCTCCTCCTGATCAGTGACACTGATCAGGAACTACAAATGACTGCAGATGATAGTAGGAAACCAGTTCAGCCTGATTTGCAATCCAGTGCTATAGATGAAAAAGGATAACCCTTGGCTCTGGTGGTTTAAGGAAGATGTATTATCTCAGTACTGCATTAACACGAGCAAAAAGAAGCAGATTTTTCAGTGCTGATGTCCATGTTTGGGACAGTAGAATCATAGAATCCATTGTTTGGAAGAGACCCTTGGGACCATTGAGTCCAACCATCAGCTCTATTCTACAAAGTTCTCCCCTACACCATATCCCTCAAC
>VZTM01019437.1:44914-59923 GCA_013400555.1 Jacana jacana
GTTTTTATGGTAAAAAAGAAAAAAACCAGCTGACTCACTGAAAATAAACAGGAATTTGAGATTATGAATGCAAGCATTCAGCATTTGACACAAAATGCTGAGTAAGTTTGAAAAGACTCCTCTGCCAGCAAACCGGAACTATTTACTAATCTATTGGCTTAGCCTGGATATATATTTAAGTGAAATGTTGAAATTCTTCGGATTAGTTAGTCTCCTGACAAAAAAAAAAATAAATAAAAAGGCTGATCCTGTCAGTTGCCACACATCACAAGTGCTGCTGAGTCTGTCTACACTAAATTCAGCTTCTGACNTTATTTTCGAGTGATCGGGATCCTAGAAGAGATATCTGGGCAGCCTGGCAAACAGTTTCCAATGATTTAAAATTATTTAATGGAGCTGGATGAATTATTCATTGTGAGTAATTCGTCTGACCAATGTGGAAATTTCTCTGCATATAAATAATTCATGATTTTTTAAAAATTAAAATTATTATTCAACCTGGCTTCACATTTAGCAAGGCTTAGAATATGACCCTGCATACATTTGCTATGTGAAAAAAAGATCTTTTATATTAAGTTGGCTTCCTAAATCTATTTTTCTTCCCTCTTCTTTTTGCTATGATATTTTGAGGTAATGTGAAGAAAAATAACCCACAAGTTCCAAACTGAAAGAAAGAAGTGAGAAAGCACAAAGGTTCCTCACCCAGACGTTAGGTCATGAAAGTTTGTGTTGGTTTATGCATGGAAAGCTGAAACATCGGGAAGGCATCAATTTCTGTATGCAGATGCCTGTATTGAGCAATGTTTAACAAAAGCACAGTGCACCCTTTCCAGCTTCTCTGCCATTTCAGTAGTATTGAATTAATCAGAAAATCACTCTCTTGGCCCTTTTTATAAAACAGAGGCTGCCTTTGGAGAAAATGTTTTTAAAAGTTCTGTTTGAGATGGCACAAACTGATTTTATTTGATTTTTTGCTTTGCAGATCTCTTCAGACTTTTGCACTACAGTTGATAAACATACAGTTCATTTAGAGGGAATTTAAGCCTGCTGACAACTGGCTTGCTTTTCTGTTGCTGCTTGTGAATCTCATAGAACTAGTCCACAGATGACAAATTAAAAACAGTAAACCAGAAAACAGAATTGGAAAATGCTTTTACATTACTTCTGTCATTTCATCCGCAGGATACAATGTCTGAATTACTGAAAATGAGGAAAAGAGTGCTTACTGTGACATATACACTGAATAATACTGGGAGAAGTTATGTAACTTCCTTGATATTCCAGAAAATAACCAACCAATAGTGACTATCTGTCCAAGACTCTGCTGTAAACCATATGCTGGATCACAATGTTAAAAAGTCAGATCGTGATCTGCATGTCAAAAGTACAAGTATTTTCAGTTGTTGCTGGGTAGTCCCAAACCTTGCATGTGTCTTTGTACATCTGTGCTCTCCTGGGACCATTTTCATTACAGCCCAATAATCCAATTAATCCATTATCTGCACTTTACCTTTATCAATACAAAGTGACATAACAATTATNGACAAAGTGACATATTGATTTTCAAGCATTACACAGATTGACGAAGCAGTGTGCCACGTGAATGTAAGTATTCCCCTGAAGTCACATTATTTCTGTGATTCACAAAGCCTTTCTTCATCTAGACCGGTTTCCTTCTGAGTAGACAGACTCGTTTATAGAAAAATGCATTGTATATTGCACAGACATTCTCTCCTGGGTGACAGTTTTAAGACATTTGGGTGTGTAGCTCCCACGGATAGCATAAAAATTACTGCCATTTCTTCAATTTTAGCCCTATTTCATTGTGATGCCCTGTTCTACACTGTGTGCACACGTGATATATATATACCTATGAAGAGTGGGATAATTCCAGCAACAATTTAAGAAGGTAGCTATGTGACAAAGACCATGCTGGTGCAAAGGTCCATCTACCCCATTATCCTGTGTCCACCAGTGGCTAATATTGGATACCTACCCAAACACTCAAGAAAGGATATACACATAATATTTGTTCATATGCTCCTAATATCCTTTAATCTGGGGATTTTCAGAACCAAAAAGAGTTTGTGTTTGTTTTTTTTTTTTTTTATTCAGTAGTCCATGGTGGTTTTCTCTGCCATGATTTTCTTTAGTTGCTGCTTAAAAATATGTAAATTTTTCTATACGTAAGTTAATATGGTGTAAGACTCAATAACTTATAAGTACTTGGTTCAGATATTGGAAAACAGCGTAATCCAAAATCTCTTCATGGTATTAATAAGTTTATCAATTTCTGTAATATTTCCTCTCAACATCTCTTTCCAGCCAAGTTATAGAATCACAGAATCATAGAGTTGGCTAAGTTGGAAGGGACCTTACAGATCATCTAGTCTGGCCATCAACCTAGTACCAACAAAAGCCATCCCTGGGTTCTATGTTTTCAGTCATCTGAGTCCTTTCAGCATCCTATTTATTGGACGGCTTTATGTTTGTCTCAATGCATATTGAATTCTGTGCTATGCTCTAAGCAGGTAGTCCTGGCCATGGCAAGACAATGGAGACAATTAAAAAACCCATAAATTCAAGTGGGTTGTCCCCTGGGGGGTACCTATAAGAGAAAACGTATTTGCTGATAGAGGTGCTATTCCCACTTGCCTGACCTGCTCTGCAAAACAATCCCCCCACTCCCAAAATGCAAAGTATGTAAAGAATGCCATGCTTAACTGCTAAGCTCATATTAAAATTGGCAGAAAATGTGCATTGCTGTCATTTTTCAACTGAGCTTGAATACTAAGCTCAGCTTCAATGACACCACTGTTCAGCACAGGAACGCTGCCAGCAATAAACTCAGACTAAGAATGGTAACTGAAATATTTATTCACAAACACAATTTCAGGCTACACATGGTTGCCCTCTGCACATGCACTTCCAATGGCATGGAAATTACTTGCTTCCTACTTGGTATTATTTCTGCTTCAGTTGCTTGGCTCTTGCTCACACTCCTGGAGCCAGACTGCCAGGGGAACAAAGACCAACCCCATCCAGATCTTGGAGACAGATGTGCTCTTGTCAGCCTGATCAATGAGCAAGGTGGAGGGCAGAACAACTGTCTTGTACTGTGGCTCACAAGGCTGTGATTTATCGTGCTGCCTCCAAAAGATAAATGAGGTTTTGAGTCAAAGTGAATCTTTTAATTGAATTATCCAGTGTCCCAGACGGAAATGATCTTAAAAGCCCAGACCATGCAAAGATATAATCTGAAAGGAAATCTGGTTCACATTGCACATTAACTTGTGCATCTTCCTGGGTTTTGCTCTCTTTATGGCCCAAATAACCCAGCATCTGCCATTTTTAATGTCTAAGATAAATTTCTATTTCTAGTACTAATAAGTGAATACAGGAAACCCTTCTGCTGGAACAAGGAAGGCCTACAGCTGTCTCCTAAGCTCTCAAGCAGTTCAGGTGAGATTCTCAACCAGGGCTTAGTTGAATGCCTGGCTATGAGGCCATGACACTATTCTCAGCAATGGGAGGAAGCGAGCAAGGGGATGAGGTGAGGCTGGGGATGCTGTATGGTTGGGGATGTGGTGAGGCTGGGAATGCAGGAAGTTGGTGATGCTGGGAGGCTAGGGATGCCATGAGGCTGAGGAAGTGGTGAGGTTGGGAATGTGGTGAGGCTGGGATTGCTGTGAGGCCGGGGATGCAGGGAGGTCAGGGATACAGTGAGGCTCACCCTGCACAGCACAACACAGCCTGGCTCTGTCCCAGGCTGCAAACCTGAGCAGCTGTCAACTCTGCCTGTGTTTTCTGCTTGAGAACCTTTGCAGGATACCCCTCTCCTCTTGTGTGGTCACTTGTCATCTTGTACCTCTGATTTTGTGGCTCTTATCTACATGAGAAATTTTGTAGGGTTAGGACGTTTGGCTGAATGTGGCCCTGTGCTACAAGGAAATCATCAGTGCTTGACCCTTACAGCTGTCTTGCTACAAGGGCAGAGGCTGTCTATGTGCCATCACAGTCAGAACAAGGAAGATCTAGTGGATCCTTGTGAAAGTAGACAACAAGTATTCCTGTCATATTGTAGAAAACTGAGTTGGGGAACTGACATGGCATGTAATTTACTTCGATTAGATCACCGTTCCTGACAGTATGCTCCAGACATTTACCATCCAGAATGCTGAGGAAAAAAAAACAGTTTCCCCATTTGTCATAGAATCATATAATCACAGAATTGTCTGGGATGGAAAGGACCTTTAAGATAATCATGCACATTTGTTTAGCTCCAACTTCCTGCCACAGAAACTTTTACTGTTTGAATTTGCTTAGGTAAAAACATTATCCAAGCTTTCTGTGTAGTTGTTTTAGTTACTATTTTGGTTGATAATACTTGCCATGTATGCATCATTCACTTCTAATGACACCAACAGCAACCTTGAAAATAGTAACCCATATAAATATAAAGTGATGTAAATTAAATTTCTAATTGTGATGTTGAACCTTAGAACTACTCAATCTGAAAAAAAAACCATGAAACTCAAAAAACATACAAGACTGCATTGAGATAGGGGAAGGAGGATTCTTATGGTTTATAAATGGCCACTGTAAAGTATACCAGGAGAAGGTCTGAAGTGGAAAAGAAGTCAACACGCCTTCTAGCTGGTTACTCAAAGAGTCTTTAGAATATGGTAGTTAATTTAATTCCACATTTTATTTATTTATTTTCCAGAATGGTAGGAAAAAGTACAAAGTCATTGTTCCCATTTTTAAATAAATATTTCATAGTGCTGTAGTTTTGGATGACTCTTGTTTGTAAGCAATGAAATACTGTATATTAAAAAACACTGGCGTTGCGTGAAGGTGCCAGCTGATAGTGGACACACTGCAACACTCTAAACAGGCTGTTTTGTTTTCCTTTGAAAAACACATTTTTCTTGGTTATGTTAAACTCATTGTGAGCTGCTTAAATGTTGGCTAAATATAACATCAAAATTAAAAAATTTCCAGACTTGTTTGTATCACTCCCACAATCTCTGAAGCAGTGTTTCTGTAGAGAAGACTTGGCATATATATCAAACACAGTCTCTAAAGATTCATCTGATGGTATAGATGTGTCTTCAGATCAAAGGTTTAGGGAAAGAGAGTGGATGACTTTTTAAAAGCACTGCATAACATCCGAGAAGGGGCTATTTCATAGTACTGTGTCTGAAAATATGCCAGTTCTTTTTCAGTCTATCTGCATGGGTTAAGACATGCCATAAATATTAAAATGCTAAAAAATGTTCAACTTAAATAAAGACCATAAAATTAAACGCTTGAAATTTGTTTTTAATCTATCCATTTAAACAACACACACCAACCATGCCTTCCCCATTAGATGTAGTGCATGTGACAGGACTCCTCTGGAGTTTGAAGTTTTACACAAACCAAAAGAAGAAATAAATGGTCCTGGGCAAGGAGGTGTTTTGAATATTTTTAACAATATAGTTGAGCAGTCTGGTGCAGTCATTTCACAGGCTGCTCTTTGTACTTTTCAGTATTGAGTTGAGTTGAAAAGCAATGATTCTTATAGTGGTCAATTAAAGATAAATTGACTCCTGGTGGGGGGTTGGGTTCAAGCCCCAAAGGAAAGCAAAGAGACTTCCACTCTGCCACTCAATGCCACTTTCCTGCACTCAGAACAGTCCTGTGATAAAGTTAAACCATCAGGAATTGAAGTTTTCCAGCTGCAATTCCAACTACAGACCAGCAATTCTAAATCACTGCAAAGCCTTGAATACTGGATGACACTTGAAATACTGTCCAGCACATGACCCTTCCCCTAGTAGGAAATCAGCCAGCCCTTTTATTTCAGTGTGTTTCATTGTACAGACTTTTACATTATTTTTTTTAAATTTTTTTTTTTCTGAAGGGATACAGATCTCTTAGAACTTTCATATATATGTAAAGATATATATAACATATTATGGGTTTGCTATCTCTGTCATCATTTCAGGACCTTTGAAAAGCATATATATATTCCCCCCACACACACAGGAGCACTCCACAGGTCACCGGTTGAAAATTACATGTCTTTTTTGTTAAGATGAAAGACTCTTCTGTGTCTCTAGCAATATGCATTCACAAAGCAGTGGATTAAGGATGATCCGTCTTTTCAGGCTTGTCTTGCTTTATGTTGTTGCCTGCTGAATGCTGAGGATATGTGAGCATAATTCTAGTCTGCTTCTGCTTTCAATTCTGAAAGGAGCTAACAACCCTGCTGGCACCTTGGGCGGTCTAAAGGTCCTTTGAGTGTCATGTCCTTAGTGACTGAGACACAGCTGCAGGTTAGGTATTATTGTTTAGGTATTATTGCTTATTATGTGTTCANCTGTGTGGTGGCAAGGTGCAGAGTTGCAAGGGATTAAAAAGCACAATAGAAGGGGCACCTGCAGTTTCTCATCAGTTTTTATAGACAGTAATATAATTTTGACTACAGTGTTTTAACAATCTTGATAAAAATTTATATTCCTCCTGTAAATTTCCATAGGATTTTACAGGAAGCTCCATAGACCGCTGACAATGCTGAATCCTATTGGACATAGCTGAGATTAAAATAAGACAATTGCTTGCTGTGCAAAATGAACCACTTGTTTCCTCTGCTATAGCACTAGGGTTTCCAGAAGCAATATGATTATCCATATACTGAAAAAAAAACAAAAACAAAAACAAAAACAAAAAGGAGAAAGCTTTTGCACACTATTTCAAAGGCAAAGAGTAAACCTGTATGGAGTTTTTTGTAAAATGTGTTAGATTTAATGGAGGTTTCTCTTTTTGCAATCCCCATGAAATGAGGCAGCAGGGATAAAACAGTGAAATTCTGAAAATATGAAGTCAAACTACAGAAAAGAGAACAGTTTATCTTAAATTCAGGTGGACCATTTTCATGGGGGTGTGTTTTCACTTGCAATAACCTTATGGAGTGCCAGAGAGCTTGGTAGAGTAGTTACTAATGTTCTGATTTGTTTTATTTGCACTCTATATCCTTCCATTTATTTCATTCTGATCCCTTTACACTTTTGATATTGCCAGCCAGAAAACAGATAAATACAGAAAATAGACAGGAGGTAATGCAGAGAAATAGAGGAGAAAGAAAAAAGCAGAAACCATAGGATGAGTAATGCATGCGTTCTACAAATAGCCTANCACAGCCACTGTATAACATATAGTAGCTGCAAAGATGTCTTAAGGATTAGACTGTGGAGGTAATAACAGAACATTTTCAAGCTTCGGGATACTGTCACTATGGGGTGGATTGTTTCTTACTGGCATGGCACTCTCAGTGGATTCACTGAGTGGATTCTTAGTTTCTTATTGTTAGCCATTGCTTGTGCATTTGTGCTTAGTAAGGACTCTAAACCGTACTGAACTCACTGGGAATCTGGCTGATGGTAGAACAGGATTGGACACGACCCTTGATTTTTAAGAAAAACACTTGAAAATAAAATGAAAATAAACAAAAAATATTATAAAACTTGCTAAATTTACACTATAAATATCTGCCATGGATGCAGAATGCTACAGTTTTGGCCCANAGAAAGCTTTTGCACACTATTTCAAAGGCAAAGAGTAAACCTGTATGGAGTTTTTTGTAAAATGTGTTAGATTTAATGGAGGTTTCTCTTTTTGCAATCCCCATGAAATGAGGCAGCAGGGATAAAACAGTGAAATTCTGAAAATATGAAGTCAAACTACAGAAAAGAGAACAGTTTATCTTAAATTCAGGTGGACCATTTTCATGGGGGTGTGTTTTCACTTGCAATAACCTTATGGAGTGCCAGAGAGCTTGGTAGAGTAGTTACTAATGTTCTGATTTGTTTTATTTGCACTCTATATCCTTCCATTTATTTCATTCTGATCCCTTTACACTTTTGATATTGCCAGCCAGAAAACAGATAAATACAGAAAATAGACAGGAGGTAATGCAGAGAAATAGAGGAGAAAGAAAAAAGCAGAAACCATAGGATGAGTAATGCATGCGTTCTACAAATAGCCTATATACAGCGAAGGCGCTCTAAGCTTGATGTGGTTTGTGACTGGGGAAGGAGAAGCTCATTTCTCTAATTCCAGGTTGGAGAAAGCCTTGACCAGAGCCCAGGGCTTGGACAAAAGTGAGAAAAGTGCATTGAATTCTCATAGCTTTTGGTTGAGAAATTAGAGTCCTGGGCCTGAGCTCATTTTCCTCATGCTTCTACTGATGATGACAAGGCACAAAGAGGTCACCTTGAGCAGAGTTTCATCATCAATTTAGGCTGACATAAGTCATTCCTGCAGGCTCAGAGCTGGTCAGAGAGACACTGTCACTGCTTCCAGTGACTTTTCCTACCTCATGCTTCACTTCTTCCCACGTTCTGATGTGGAGGTTTTCATGACTATGTGTTGTGCACAATCAGGGAACTGATTTTTTATTTTAGGGAAAAATATGGTGGAAAGTGGTAGCAAATATTGCGGTTGTCACAATCAGATGAAGACACTGTTGACGAGGCTGAAACTGTTCTGATTTCTAGATGTTTTTCATGATTCACACTCACATCATAATGTCCAAATAATAGAGGTTCCTGAGTAGACAACTGACTAAAGTGTAGAGGAAAGCAAGGAAGACATAGGAGTACATAGGAAATTGATAGAAAAAGTAAGTAAGAGGAAGGAAAAGCAGCTAAAATAAGCATGGGGTGAAGAAAGAGGAAATAATATGAAGCAGTAAAGTAGATAACAGAAGTCCTGTTTTCTTTTACAGAGAAAACAGGAAGAATAATACCAGCGGAAAAATGGCAGGAAAAATGGCAAAAGCCAAAAAAGCAAAGGAAAAAGGTCAACATTGAGAAATTTCTGAGTGTCTGTAAGCAAAAAGACACAAACATGAAAACTGGAGATAGTGGTCAAAGCATGCTATGGCCGATGACTGTCAGACTGTGATTTTTTTTGTACCCATATTATCACAATAGAGGGAAATGAATACTCTTCCACCAGTAGCATCTACATACCACCATTTTCTTCTTTTAATTCTATTTCCTTTGTGTGCTTCAGAGAACTATAATTAGCTTTTGACAGGGTCTGCATCTTCAGTCTGCAATATTATTTGAGCAACAAACCCATTTCACAATCCCCACCTCAATGAATATTTGAAATAGTCATGAAGACTGCAAACTTCAGGCCTTGCTGATGAGCCCATGGGACATTCCTGGATACATAAGCCCCATTTATGAAGTGCTACAAGAAGGTGAAGATGCTGTCTTGGGCCTTGGGGTAATTAAGGGGTAGGATGAGCACTCAGTGCTATAGACTTCACATCCAAGTATCTACATACTGAGGAAAACACAAAGGATAGGGTAACAGGAAAATCAGATCTCAGGTGAGTGAGAGATAAGATGTTTCTCTTCTCTCAGACCATCTTATTCTGCCTTTACAGGGGCATCTCCAGCTCAGCCCTGAAAAGTGGCTTTGCAGCACCTCACACTCATTCATCTCATCATCTGCTGACCAGTCCAACATCACCATTTGCTTTCTTCGTGATTGTGCCACCCTGCCTTTGAATTTGTGACACAGTGAGAACCACAATAAAATGTTCTAATAACCACTGGTACAGAAATCTTTGTAAGAGATGAACAAGATGGAAAAAGGTACATAAGGGGCTAATATAGCAGAAGGTATGATTTGTATTGAAGTTGTGTCACCATTTGCAGGTGTAATAACTCAGTTGCAAGTTTCACCTCTATGTGAGTAAGTTACTGTCATCCATCCACCTCCAGGATGGCTCTGAGCAAGCACTGGAAGTGCTCAACTTGGGAGAAGAGGAAGTGAAGGAAAAATTCCAGTCTATAGAAAGTTTTACATAAAGTAAAGCTGACTGTATGCTGCTTAAATGGAAATTTGACCAGGAAAGGAAAGTGAACACGCATACGACTTCAAAAAGTACTGTAAAAATTTTAATCACCATAAGTGGCAAGAGACTGATTTTTTCACATCATATATACTCTGGATATCTTCATCTTATATATAGCATTTATGTTTATTTATCTAAATCCTGACATCTAAGAGGTAGTTGCATTTCCCCTGAGAGGGATAAGAAAGCCTGAAGGAATTCAAAGAGTTTGTGAAAGGGTGCTTGTGGCAGGGAGTTGGCTCATTCAAATGGGCATGCTATGCAGCACGCAGATCTGCTTCTCTAGCAAGCCCAAACACTTAAAACTGTATTTTAATGAGGGGCTGAAGTGCTTTTTTCCCCTTGCAAACAAAACTGAAGTGGCTGACAGACTTAGATACCGTTTTTTATTATTATTATTTTATTTTTTATTCGAGCTTTACCATCCAGCCAGTTTCCTCCAGGTCTACTATCAGCAGTAAGCATAAAACAGCCAAAGCAGGATGCTTCACATTCACTTTGGCTGGAGGCACAGACTGCTTCATACCTGCTACAGCCATGGCCTCCTCTGTGGAGCTGCCTTGACGTCATACCCCTGGAAAGAAGTGCATGAGCTGTGGCCACGCTAGGTGTAGGCAAAGGATTTACCTTGGTAGTAAGGTACAGAACACATGACTCTTACAAAAATAAAAACAAGGTGTGGGGAAGAGATCCACGAGTTGTCTGGCAGCTTGACCTGTGACTGGAAACTGTAATGACATCAGCCTTTGCTCCCAAGAATTATACAGGTGACAGATGTTGAATATGAGTGTATATTTCCTAAGGGAGAAAATGAAATGGTGAGGAAACAGAGATTACAGCAAAGTAATTAAAGCTATGGAGCCATACAGCAACACCTCAGAATAAAACACAGGTGGAAACCAGCTATTTCCACAGGGGAGAAGTGACCAGGATGGAGCCTGGTAGAGCAGCAAGAATCTAAGACAACATAATTTAGGAAAGACACCAATGAAGCTTAGCTTGCATGACATGACAAGACACTCTGTGATCTTCAAAAGGTAAATTTTCAGCACAGCCAACTAAAAATGTAACTGAAATACCCTGAAAATACATCCTGCATATGTAAATACCTGAATTTGTGGATAGAAGGGCCTATATCAGGCTTCAAATACAATAACTATTTCAGAAAATATCAAGAATAAAAGACTAATTAGAATCAATGTAAATCTTATGAACACACAGAAGTTAAATTGGGCTCTGGCAGGTGGCAAAGCTCAGTGTCTGCTTTCCTCTGAGCCTTTGATAGCATGTTTATTACCCAAGAGTAGAACTGACTGCTGAACGCAGAAAGGATGATTCACAACAGGTATTGCACTTCTGCTCCCCTCCCTGCACTCCTCCGTTCCTAATTATGGGACTTGGTGTGGACCCCGTGATGTGTGTCCAATACAGCTACCACATTTTCCCCATTAGAGGTATTCTCCAATATTTCTCATGATTCATTTAACTTCTGTTGTATCCATTGGCAGTCTGTTATTGCAAAGCAGGATACTAAGGTGGACTGATTTGGATCACAATGAAACTTCCAGAAAAAGCTTAGAAGTTAAAACAGCTTCAAGCTTTTATGAAAATCCACTGGGATCTGCGGATTTTTAATAGCTTATGATAAGCTAAAGTTCAGTTTACAGTGTTGGGTTGGTTGTTTTTTTTTTTAAGAATTGAAATTCAAATGAAAGTAGCTGATGATTTCCAGTAACTATGCAAACTGCCTGCAAGTCTAAAGATAGCCTCATAGGATCTGGGTGGAGTGCATGTGTGTGAGAGAGAGGGCAAGAGTGAGAGAAATGTATAAATAAACTCCAGACTGCTGTTGAAGGCTCAAAATCTTGGAATAACCAAATGCTGACTTTCTCATAGCAGCAGAAGTTTAGTTACAGATGATTTCTTATTTGTGAGGTTTAAAACAACATAAATGGTGTTCATCGTATTCCTACCCTACCTGAACACCACAAATAGTGAAACAATAGCAGCACATCAGCTCCTTCCAGTGTGTCAGTCATTGTACAATGGCCCTCCTGCTGTGAACATGACATCCAGGGAGCGCTTTGTAACTACTCTGTGTATGGAACACCAGCAGCTGGGCTGCTGGGATGCTTCTGTCCTTAGGCAGCCTGATAGCACCTCTCCCAGCACCTGGCAGAGGAGCAGGACACTGCTGTTTATGACTCTCAGTGGTACAAATCCTAAGAGCAGACAAACAGACATTGCTTCCTGTGACTAGTGGATGGATGATTAATGCACACTGGTATGGCTGGATGTATTACTATCCCTAACACAACATTAATTATTGCCTTTCTCACAGCTGGTACCAGGGCTGTAAATGGAGTTAATGATGATGTACATGGTGTTCTCGATTATGGTCACTTTAAACAGGTGCCAGACCTCTGGCCAGTCCAGGAGAAGTGATTATACCCTCTCTTATACTCATCCTTTGTGTTACTTCACTGAAGGAATTGGGGCCAACTGCATGCAACCCTAGGCAAACGTAAGGGAAGATGAGACCAGGAAGGGGTGAGCAGAAGTGTTCTCTTGAGTGCTTTTTTGTGGTCTCCATTTTTTCCATTTCTCAGCACCCAAATCAATACACAGAAGTTGGTGTTAATAGGCAATAGATTAAATTAAGTAAAAATTGCTGCTATGAGTCAGCTCTTCTCCTGCTGTGGGAGGAATGCCTCTGACTGGGCTGGAGACAGGGACCTTGTTGGTGGTGGAAAGTGGGCCTGGAACAGATCCCCAAGGCAGGGCTATCACCTGCACAGCCAATTTGTGGACACCACAAGAGGTGACATTACATGTGAAAGGAAAAGGACATGGCAAAAGAGATGTATGGGGCGTGATCAAGCCCTTAGGGATGATGCAACTTGACGACCTTCAGATTTTGGGTCCCACCCAATACTTCTCTGGTGCAAACCCTTTCAGGCAAGCATAAAAAGTCACTTTTCAACTGAAATTAGTTTAATGAGTTCATTGATATTTTCAGGGGGCAATTCCATTTCTAGCATTTGCTGAGCAGACGCAAATATGGGCATGGGTGCAAGAGCAAATGAAAGTAACCCGGACTTGCTGGTTCCTTCCCCTAGTTTCATTCTACTTTGTACTTGTAAGATTACATTTACATTTGCTTACTAACCAAAATACAGATTTTTAAAAGAAAAATGCACTATTGTCTGAAGTGCCTTCTGAAATTCAACTGAAAAGAATTCTGGGAGAGATGATTACAAAACCCTCAAGTTGAAAAATGTTATAGTCAATCACTGACCACAAAGCCTGCCATCCAGATTCTGATCTGAGAGCAGAATAAATCTAGTGTAATACCCATGGTTTTGGTGGAGCTATTCCAGTTTTGCACAGCAGTAACTGAGAATTGAACTTGGAGCCTTGCCTTTAATTTTGTCCAAATATGTGAAAGTAGAAAAAAGTATGCTTTCAACATGGAGTCCCACAGGAATTCAGAGGGTCATCACATTGAATCATTTCCCAATTGCTCTCCATGCCTTCCCACACAAAAAAAAATGCAGCTCACAAAATCCTCAGTGTTTGGTCAGCACAGCTAGAAGAGAAAAATACAGCATGGTTTGCCTAACACACACATACAGAGATTAAATGTAGGTGTGAAATACTTTTAGTATGAGACATTTGATAACCTTTACAGTTGTACTGTGAAGATGAATTACTTATTTTCAAAGGCTTTTTAAATGTGCAGGTGAAGTATGACAGCTATCACATTAATAATCATCATAAAAGGTCTTTAAGTTAATAGCAGAACTCTGAGTACATGCACTTTGATCTTTCCTAAGATTGAAGGCTCAGGTTTCAATTGCAGCATAAAGGCACAGTGCTGAGGGAATCTGTGTTGAACATCTAGTACCCAGGATGTGGTTAGAGGCCTCAGCATCCTTCAGAGTGGTGCATTTAGTGTGAGGACTCATCTGCAGAGGGACTTACGGCTGATTAACTCCATGTGTGTACACTCCTATTCCAGAATAGTGGGTGGAGAACAAGGCCTTAGGCTGGAGAAGCATTGTCTCCCTCCCAATATTATCCTTGACCATGACCCCAGTGATGGGTCTACACATCTGCTGAGGAAGCTGAGGACAATCTGGCGAGGTGAACATAAGGATTGTCTCCCCAAGCAGTAGAAAGGACCCATAGGCTGGGGTGCTCTCTGAAACAAAAGCCTGGCATGATTGCTTTTACATACAGCAGTATGGCAGGCTTCCACAAATTGCTATGCATGAGAAGGAAAATTGGAACCAGCTGTGTCAACATGTGCCATAAATAGAATACATTTCTCAGGAAAACAGCCAGCAGAAGTAGAATATAATAATCTTCAGCTCAGTACTTGCATATTACTGATGCCCAAAGAAAGTATTAGAGGGAACAATGTAAGAGGATTATTCGTATTAGAAGAACAAATCATTAAGAGGGATGTTGACCGTGGTATTAGGGCACTATAAGCCTTGACAAAAAAAGAGCAAGTCTGTGCCAACAGATGAAAATTAAAGAGCAGCATTAGGGTTATTTAGAATAGCTTGAACCAATGTAGCCCTGAAGAGTTTATCTGGGAATCCACCCACTGTGGCATGTAGCCAAAAATCTTTTAAGGAAGCAGTTTATAAAACTGAATGAAAAAGAGACTAAGGTGTTTTATTAGAATCTCTTCTGCTGGACTGTGGAATCTAGATAGTGAACCCCAAGGGAAAGACACAGCCTAACCCTGTACATAGACATTGATATGACCTTACAGCTATAACCTTCTCGGGTTTAGTTTTTGCAGGATGCATTGCTGGCCGCTTTCATCGTTGTTACCTGAGGGCCACTTGGTCTTACAGCTGAGCATACCTTAGAACAGTTGTGCTGTCTTATGATGGGAATGTTTGTTGTGGAAGAGGGAAGTGAAGGGGAAGGCCATCACATTTCGAGGGGCTGTTTCTTGTCTGTTTGGTATACTGAGGTCTACGCACCCTAAACTTTTCCTTTCCAGTGCTGCAGGATGAGATGTAGGAAAAACAAATAGACTGTTTTATTAGAGATATTTTCATAGGGGATAA
>VZTM01019437.1:60415-76681 GCA_013400555.1 Jacana jacana
CTGACAAATCTGGTGGCCTTTTACAATATTGTCACAACCTTGGTAGGCAAGGGTAGGGCAATCAATGTCATCTACCCAGACTTATGCAAAACTTTAGACACTGTCCTGCACGACATATTTGAATATTTGATGGTTTATATTTTAAGACCTGATTTTTCAAGGCTTGATAAAATCTTTTGAACATCTGATGACAACAGTTCATTCATAGTTGATGAAAATGATCTCACCTTATGCATGATTTGAGCTAATGACTCTATCTGTCACTATAACAATAAATGACAGACTAGAAAGATGTAACTTTAGGATTTAATTTATCTATTTCCTAAGGTGTCCAAAGTGAATTGCATCTAAAATGTGTTTCTCTTTACTAGTGCTAGAAAGGAGCCTAGGGGTATTTGTTCATCTGAAGATCTATTCATTCTAGGCACGAAAAGTTAGGCAAAACGATCCTTTATTATTCAACCTGCCCTGGAAGAAGTAGTTTGTTTTTCATTCCACTCTTTTAGTTAAGCTTATGAGGTAGCATGTACAGAATTTAATAATGGCAAAGAAGGACATCATAATGGAGGTTGCATTTCATATTTTTATTAGACCCTGGAAAAAACATATTAATACTGATTTATATGTTACCCAACTATTAAACTGTGTAGTTGCATTAATGTGTTGGACATCCTTTTTATTTTGCACATCATACAAACTGAGCTGCCTTGGTCATGCTCTTTTGGAGTCCCAAATATTTTTGGGTAAAATAGTCTTTTAGAGATTGCCATGACACTGTATTTTAAACAAACATTTATAATTTTCCCTCAGGATATTTTGGGCCATTTCAGCCTGATTGTTCTGTATTTTCTGGGAGGCATTTTCTGTGGGGCCCTAGCTGCTAGAAATTCTCCAGGCAAAATAGTGAGTTTGCATAATAATAATTGGGCCATCTGCATTTGATTGATGACACAATGGAGCCCTTAAAGTAGCTATTATTTTGGTCTGATTGTATTTAATATTTTACTGTGCCAATTCCCACCGTGGAGTAAAGAATATGCTTCTGAAAGACTTGGCCTATATTCTGTGCATTAGATGAGATGATGCACAGAGAGACATCTTGTTCATAACAAGGGGCCACATCAAGAAAGGTTCATGTTCATCATAGTCAGCATATGTTTACAATGTAATAACAAAGATAATCCTAGAGCAAGGAATGGGTATCATCCAAAGCTCTTTGAAAGCTCCCATCTGGTGGCAGAGCTGGTTGTTTGAGCGATTCACACAGTTAATAGAGCAGTCTGTGACACCATGTTTGAGGTAGGTGTTTCCCAAATATGAGATGTATCAAGCTGGAAGTTCAGCAGCTGGAAGCAACCAGCAACTACGCTTTACAGTTAGCTTGCATCTGAATGCATTGACTTTTTGCCATCTTCTGCTAGTGTCTGCAAGGTGCTGGGGATCATTTAAAATTTTATGTAATCTTACACATCTGGGATACATGAAGCAGCCATGGCCAGGTGTGTCTGCAAAACTGCCATGACACAGTAGTTTGTTTCTGCTCGTAAAATGAGGGTTATATTTTTTCACATGTTTGTAAAGCATTATCTTCAGTAACAGCAGCTAGTTCAGTGTTTCTCAAAATACACACAGTAACAGTAGAGTTGTCCCAGAGAACCTCTCTTCATTTCCTTCTACACAACCTGAGCCACAGCCTACAAGGTGGTACAATAGGCTTGCAACATGCAGGTTTTAATTAGATCTGCCCTAAGCTTCAGACACTAAGGGGTTGGTTATTCCATGCTCTGTGTTCACGATGAGGCCACAGCACCTGTTTCTGTTCAGCTAGGAAGGCAGGGCTGGAACTGTTGTGCTCCAAGACCTCTTCCACTCAAGCCTCCGCAAGTCCTTAATGCATAGCACTTTCCTACACATTTTCTTCATGGCAGAGGTGTATTTCTGGCTGAAGTTTTGAAAGCTGCGCAGTTTTCATTTTAGAAATGTAACTGTAGCAATTCCCAAGGAAACCATTTGCTGATAAAACTCAGCAGAAAAAAGAGACATTGATACCCAGAGTTTTTACATGTCTTCCAGGCAGTGCTTGTACTAGCTATTTGATTTGAAGAGGCTTTGTTTCTCTGTTTACCATCTCTGAATGGAGACATTCAGTCTCCAGTGAAGACACGTGGAGAGCTACCATGTGGTTCCCAGTCTCTCAGCTAAGACCATGCTCATGCACTCAGTTCATGCCATAGGAATCTAGGGGTTTGCAAGAAATAAGCCATTGCTCAGAGAGGGACAGCAAAGTTTGCATACAAAAATTACTGCAATACATTGTCCTTTGTTACTTTTCTGTTGTTTGATTCTCTTAAAATTCTCTAGTCACCTTTCAAATGATTCAAGTTTTGCTGTCAGCTTTGGAATGAAATAAAAAATAAATGGAAAATGTTTGACTTGAAACACTATTTGTTATAACTAGGAAAAAAAATACACTAACTTGAGTGCATGGTTGCATTCGCCACGGCATAGCGGCAGCAATGTCTTCAGTGTTTTGCCACCTGATGGACTGGGAGTGCTCATGACTAGCTTTAGTTTGGGAACAGGTTTATGTTTCGGGACAGCAAAGCACCAAGGTCTTTCTAGACTCTGCTGCAGCGTCTGGGAAGCCAGGAGATTCAGTACCAACAAGGGCTAATAGGCTGCACCTAATTGACCCAGCTGGACAATTATGCTCTCACAGATAGGACAAGGGAGAGAGTCCGAGCAGTCAGAGCTGAGTCTTACCCAGCAGGACCCTAAAACTATAGGTCTAGAGGCTGAGTCACAAGAACTGTGGATTTACTTACACAAAAGATCACCCTCTAAAGGAGGAAAAAACTCCACTGTTGGTTGGTTGGTCATATTGCCCAGTGCATTTCTAAGATATGCTGGTGGAGAAGAGGTACCACATCCTTTCACAGAATATATGTCCTCTGGAGATCATCTAGTCCAACCCCACTGCCAAAGCTGGTCTTCCCAGAGCAGGTTGCACAGGAACTTGTCCAGATAGTATTTGAACACCTCCAGAGATGGAGACTCCACCAGCTCTCTGGGCAGCCAGTTCCAGGGCTCTGCCACCCTTTCCTGCACACTGTGTGTATCCTCTGTTAAAAGCACCCTGTCACCAGCCGATGGATGTGTTCTTCCCATTGCCTGTGTCCCTCTCAGTAACTTGCCTTCACCTTTCCAGCCATGACATCACTCTTCCCTGAGTGTGTATTCTGATGAGTCATTAGCAGAGAACATTTCAGGAGCATTAATCAACAGAACTTCAAAAATACACCTTTATATTTGAGCTGGGAAATAATTTTTTTCAATAACATGTACACGGTATCAATTTACCTTCATATCTTAGTAATTCTCAGCTGTAGCACTTTAGGTCTGTCCCAACTGTTCTGTTCTCATTCCCGAGCATTAGAAATAATTTGGCTTCCCCTCCCTCGTACACCGTGTTGTGCATGTATAAAGATTTTTCTGTTCTCAAAGATCACATTTAGCCATGAACTAAAAGACTGACACTGGATCTAAGTCTTGTGGTTTAGGAATATCCTCAAATAAAATCAACTTTTCACCAAGCAAAGACAGCATACAGGCATCACTGGCTGTTTCCTAGTCCTAGCACATAATCAGGTAACCATCAAAATACAAAGGTGAAACTGGTGAACACTAAAAATTCAGAAGCTCAGCTGCCTTAGAATGAAGTTCCCGCTGTTTCTGGCATAGAACAAGAAGAGTAATATATTTTCCTTTCTTTTGCTCCTTTCCAACATTATTGCAATACTTGAGGTTCCCAGAAACACTATGACTTCTTCCATGCTGTAGCTGTGTGGTGGGTGTGACAATTTCCATTTTATAGGTGGCAGCTAAGGCACAGCAGTTCAGTGAAACAGCCAGCATCATAGACATAAAGTTTGTTTGGGAGTTTGGAACTCAAACTTTGCTTTCAGGAATAATTACTGCTAACATATAGCTTTTTTCATATAACTTTTACACTAACGGCCCAGGACAGATTTGTTATTCTTTGATAACACTGGCTTCTTACCTGATTAAAAAGGTACAGAGATGATGTGGAGACCAGTCTCTGTTTAATGCTTAAGCCATGCTGCTTTTTTCTCTACTTCAAGTATTATATGTAGAACAGACCCTGAAAAACTTCACATTTCTCCAGCAAAAAAACAACCTGAGCCAAGATGACAAAGCAGGAAAACTCTTTGTAGGTAGTTAAAATGAAAGAGGAAGAGTTTTAAAAGCTTTATCTAGAATGGGGCAATTTTGAATATTGCAAATAAATTTCATTTCACCCTATGCTTTTCAGGTAAATGCATATGGTGAGGGAAAGAGAAGTGGAATTTAAAACAGCCCTCAGAAAAGGTTTTTCTTGAGAAGACAACTCAAGAAAATTATAAAATACAGAAGAAACTTTTCACAGAATCAAAAAACAGGGTTACTTGTGAAATGGGTAAAGCTTTATTCTTGAATCTTTCATGAATATTATTATATAAAAATATACATTTTGAAGACATTTTTTTCAATGCTCATCCTGAAGAAAGTTTGATTATAATCCTCCAAAAATTGAAGTTATAGAAAAGGCAGAGGAGAAAAAGAAAGCAAGCTATATGGCAGAACAGTTTTCACTCTTTGTTGTCAACATCAATACAGAGGCTGCTCTGTGTGCTTTTTTTACCTTTAATAACAAACTAATATGTTGTAGCATATTAGCATATTATGTTGTAGCATAAACATATTTTCTATCAGGAATAGGATGGAAGTTGAGTTGAAAGAGAAGAAAAAAAGAGAAAAGATCAAACTTTTTTTCCTAATCTGATTTTTTTCTAGAATATTTGCACGATACATCCTTTTGAAGAATTACATTGGTTGTGAATATTTCATGAATGTGGATCTCAGATGAAATCCTGTTGAAATATTAATTGGAAAGATTTCAACCAGCTCTTACAAATAGCCTTCGGCTTTATAAATTTCATTACAGTCTGTTTTGTTATCTAATCAGCAAAAGCAGTGAAATGGATTCCATTTACATACCAGGAAAGCAAATGGAGAATAATTCAGTGATGGGATGCAAAACACAAATGCAGCTGCAAAACACACCTATAAAAGTAACTGAACAAATCGATGGAAATCATTTATACTTTAAAACAAAGGCATTTAGCTCCTATTGCAAATAGCTCTGGCTTTGCTCTTAGAGGTAATTTACCCATGTTTTTGGCAATAACCCCCTGCTGTTCACCAGCACATCTATGGAAGAATGTTTCAGCAGGATTAAGAATATATGGTGCCTATGTTCCATGCTTCCTGCCTTTGTTATGTTTAAAGCTAAATTGCTGCTGGACTCCTTCCAACCACAGCATGCTGCAGTGCACTGACAGCCCTCTAAGAATTCAGTTCAAAAGCCAGAGAATCTGGAAGTGATGACAGGCACCTGTTTAGAGGCAGCCAGATCTGTCACTCAAACTCACTAGTACCACAGCCTTTTCAGGGAAGATCTTTCAGGCCTTAGTTGAGCAGTTAATCACAGTTTAGCAAAATCTTTCCCTGGAGTGTATACTTGACTGCCTTGCCAGGTAGTAAAAACTTCAATAAGTGTTTGGAATTTGTGATAAAATATTCACATTTCAGATAGATATTTCAGATAGATTCACATTCAGATAGATATATTCAGATAGAAAATTCTTCCTTATTTTTTTGTGTGATTAATGAATCAGAGATAGAATATGCTGTAAAATTAATGATCCCCAAAGGAACTCAGACGCATGCAGGAAACCAGCAAGGGAAATGTGCATCAGCTCTAAGCTATGCATGACGTTTCACTCTGAATTAAAAAGCTGAAAGTGCTCTTGGAAGGCTTTTCCTTGGGGAGTTTTATGAATAGAAATGAAGGTCCTAAGTAGCTTATCTTAAAAGTAAAATACTCTGACCTGGACAGGAAGAAATAATATTTACTTTTATTTCTTTGGACTTGACACTCTGGTGCTTATTGACTGACTTCACTGGGAATTTTATTGAACTTTAAGCTGTAGGAAAACAATTTCACAATTAGCACTAAACATGCACAGAATTTTTGAGAGGATGGGTAATGGTTATTTCCTACCTCTGTACAAAATCCTTTTCAAGTCAGTCCTTCTCTCCATTATTATCTTAAAGCGCTTCCTTTGAGATGTTGAGCTCTTCTTGAAGGGACAGGCCTGTAGTTCTTCAGAGAGGATAAGAATATTACTTCAGTAATTGAAGTGCATCCAAATTTGAAGCCTTATTCTTGGATGCCATTAGAAGGAAAGTTAGGATGCCAGCACTGGCTACGCATTATGTTAGCAACCACAACTTCTGCACCATTGATTTCATTTTGGTAATAGCTGTCACAGCTAAACCAACTCATTACCTCACTCTTACACTGCCAATGTAAAAATTCAATTAGTAAAAATACAAAGTTTTAGTAGAAAGGTGGTCAATATGCCATTGTGTGATCTGTGAGAGTAAATCTTGCAGAGCAAAAGATGATTTTAAGAAGTAACAGAAAACTCTGTTCTAGAGACAAAAAAATATACAGCTAAATGCAATAAATCAAACTACATTCCATCTGTCTCTCTTTATTAAGTACATTTTAGAAATGCTCCAAAATACACAGCATCTGTAAAGTTCATCCAGGAAGAAACTAAACACCCCTCACAAGTTTACTGCAGCTTGTTACCCAATACTCTATCCTTGCAGAATGTTTTTTGGAAAGCACATGATTTGTAGCAATGTCTTATATTAATTTCTGCAGTGGTGGAATTTAAATCCCAAAGAAATGTGTTGGAAAACACTTAGTGCTTTTTACTCCACGTAGCCACGCCACCAAGAGAAGAAGAAATGTGAGCATCTGCTTGTTGCACTGCAGGATGGTATGATCAGTGCATGAACCTCATTGGAAAAGCAAAACTCACAGCAATGAAGCAGGGTGAGACAGAATGAAATCAGGCTCAAGAAGTGGACACATTGGCAAGACACTGAGATGGATGGTCTGCCAGAGGTGATATGACTGGACTTTCCAGATCAGTCCTCAAACATAGAGGATAAGGACTTAAGTCAGGTCTTACAGCTAACAGTGACACCCAAACTGTGGGCTCCAGTGCAGGGCCAAGTGTCTGCAGTGACAATTCAGCTACACACAGAGTCATGGACATGGACACAGACACAACACTCTCTGAGTTCACAATTGCATACACCCTCACCATCTGGCACAGGGACCCTTATTTGCCCGGTGTTTGACTCCACCTGAGGCACCTCCAGCCTTGCTGTGGCTCCAGTAGCTGGCACCAAACCTGCTCTTGCTGTTCCCTCCTCTCCTCTCCGTTCTTGGGAACCCCAGGGACACACAGGATAGAAAGGGAGATTATGCAGACAGTCAGGGATGGGATACATCAGAAAGAAGGGGAGACTGCAGGGATCGAGACCAGGGCTCAGACAAGCACACTGGCAGCCCCTTAGTGCCCCATTCTGTCCAGTCCCTACTGCCTTATTCCCCCATCCCATCCCCTCCCATCCCATCCCACCCCATCCCATCCCATCCCCCTAAACATTCCTTAATAAATTTTGCATAGTCCCACAGGACTGTCTCATATGTTCCTGAGGACTTTTGTCTTCTTATCCATTACCCTTTATTCTCTTATCCTATAAAACCTTCAGGCTGGCCTCTCCAAAGTTGCAAGGAACTCCAAAGGTTTTTCAGTGGCCCATCAATTAGTGACTGGAGACTCTCCATTATCCCTCACCTGTCTGGTTTGTACCTCTGTCTTTGTTTATCACTCCCAGCTTTATGCATTATCAAATTTACACTGAAAATGTCCTTAACTGGATAATCTTAATGAAGTGGATGCTCTCACCTTCTACATACTTTTATGCAACCTGAAGGAGCTTTACCTGGTAACATTTGCTTTCCCTGACTATTCTTTCTGTAAGTTGCCCAAAATGGTCCTGTCCACCTCAAGGTCTAGTATGTGCAACACGAATGGGAGACTGGGATCATAGAGTCTGAATCCAATTATTGACAAACTTGAATTTAAACGAGAGGCAAAGGGCACTCTTTGTTGCATGTTACCTTTGCAGTATTGTATGTAAGGCCACTTGATCAGGAGGGGCAAAAAAATTGCAGAAAATTAATCTGGTTTTCCATAATGTGAAATCTCCAGGAACCAGATGATCCAAAATTATTTAAACCAGACGTCATTTTATTTGTGCAATTGAGACCATAATCAGGATAGTCTAATGCTCTCACAGCTGAAGTTTCTGGGGGTTACAGCTGGAAACCTCTCTCCATTTCATTTTAAGAAGGGTACAACTTTGGCTATTGGTAAATAATGCCAACATCACACTGCTGTTCTGTGACACATGAATGTTTCCACTGTCAATCTAGAAAGAGCACATTATGCAACTCAGTGTTAACTGCATTTGTAGAAATTATGAAAGTGAAGCTGTTGGACTGTAAATCATTGAATGGAATTTCTGAGGGGGGTGTGTGTGGAGTGACTCGCTTTTAAAAATGATGCGATTTCTGCTGTTGAAAATAGTCAATAAAAGGTAGCAGGCACAGTAATTATCACACACAGTCATCTGATCTTTACTTCTGAACCTGGTAAGGGCATCCCGGCAAATTATTCAATGAGATTCCTGGACACTCATGAATGAGAAAAGGTACTGAAACTTTTGCTTAGAGACCATCATAGTGAATATATTTTCTGAAGATAGAGCAAAAGGACATACCCAGGAGTGAATGATTTCCAGCCCAACTGCTGAGTGAATGCTAGAATGAAGATCAGAAATTTTCATGAACTGTACTGCTGTGAGTGATACACACAGAACGTCTGTATAAAACTCAGCCTCTAGAAAACACCAATGTATTTCCAATCACTTTTTAGGGGCTTAAAATTAATGCCACAAAGGCTCCTAACTGGTATTTTCTCAAGATGGTTGGCTTGGCCTTCAAAATAATAACCTTGCAATTTAAGTAAACAGACAGAATTTTGCATTACACCAGAGCAAGAGGTATTTGACTCCTGCTTGCCAGCAACTCTGAAACATATATATTCATATTTCTGGAACTTGTAAAAAACCTCTGAAACAAAACTATTTACAGGTACCCAACACTGGAACGGAAAAGTATTTACATTCCTAAATCATACTTAGATTTTTATTATCCCTCTTATTATTTCAGGCTTCCAGAAGTTTCCTGCTGATAATTGCAGAAATTCCCTCCCCCGGCACTGGGGCAGGCTGCGATTTTCAATAGCACTTGACATGCAGCCACATATTCTCATTTTTTGCTACAAATGGATGCTCTGGGTTTTAAGTGCTTGTTAAACACAGCCACAGTAACATTGTGGGGAAGCATCCCAGAACGACCTCTGCAAGCTTGAAACAAAGCATTCTGTACACAATAGGCATCAGTCAAACTTTCCCAGAATAATGAGCACTGCACAAGACACAATGGATTTCTGTGGCTTGAATGCTGCTTTTTTACCAGGAATGTAGTTGGAAAAAGCTTGGCTTATTCATAAATAAAACATAAATGTTTGGATGTTCATGTGATAAGCAACATTAATTGCTCAAAGTAGATGACCGCAGACAGTGCTCAGAGATACAGCTTAGTGATGCCTTTTGTCAGTGTTAGGTTAGTGGTTGGACTAGGTGATCTGAAAGGTCCCTTCCAACCTAGGCAATTCTATAACTCCATACAGATCACTCCTACTTCTCGTTTCTCTGTCATCATGAGCAGAACCTCTAATATCAGCAGTAATGAGCATTTTCAAGTGATGGGAGAAGAAAACCAGGATCAATGATAGTCTGCCTTTTGATGAAGTGTCTGTTAAGATAGGAAGTTGCTTAATGGCTGTCTCCTCTCCTGTTTTTTGTTATCCCATAAATAATGTTGAAACAACTGTGGCTTTGTTTTTCTGAAGTATCCCAATTTTGCTGTCACTAACAGATTCAGCCAAGAGGAAAAGATCCATAAAAAAAAAAACAACAGTGGATCTGATTTTTCTCCCCCTTTTCCCTGTTTTTATTGACTCTGGTACTGATTTTGATGGACTAAGTCTGGAGTTTTCCCTGACTCAGCCAAGCCCTCCAACACTTAATTCAAGTTCACAGGAGATCCCCTTCCTGTTCAACAACACACTTCAGCAAAAATTAAAAGTTAAGCGCATGATTTAGTCCTGCTAGGGTCCCAGGGACTGAATCATGTGACCAAAAATTGACCACATGCTTGAATGTTTGGCTGAGTAAGCACAGAGCAGCTGAACCACAGCCTTAAGCAAGCAGAGGCAGAAGACTTATGTTGGCATTTGAGATTTAATTAGGAAGACACAGAGCATATTACTGCTTCTTTGGTCTGCCCTCCCACAGTGGCATTTTTCCAAGCAGAGCCCTTGAAAGATGGTTGGGACCCAGGTCCCCAGCATCTGTTCTTCAGTTCACACAGTTCTGCGAACACTCCACCAGGGACTATTGGGCAGGCTTGGGGGCATTTGCCTTCAGTGGGGGATAGTTCCATCTTATCATGCCCTGCTCCAGTCTCCTGGTGTGATTTTCCACGCTATGCTCTCTGAGGGAACTGGGTGAGCACACTCAGTCCTTCCCTTTCCCAGACATCTTCAGGTACACTTTTTACAGCCCTATAATCTCTAAATTTATCTCATTTCCACTTGCCCCATATGTGCACCCTCTGCAGTCCCTTCTCAGGCAGAGCTGTGTACACATGCTGCTGCCTGCCCTCCTAAGGTTGTGGTCCCTCTCCTCCCCTCTCCTGTGCACAGCTCCCCTCTTTCCTTGTGCTTCCTCTCTCCCTGCTGGCTGGAGGCTCCTCAAAGCATCCATAAGCATACTTTCCTCACATCAGGGCTCAAGTCTACACTTCATTCCCCACACTGGGGTTCCATGCAGTCTATATCACAGACTGTGGTCTCCCCTGAGAATTCTGGAAGTCTTCTCTGCCCATTCTTCTTCCTGCCAGGGGTTGAAGGGGGAGGAAGTTATTAGAGTGTCAAATATTAAGTGCAAACCCTGGGAAGAAGTGTAGAGCACTGCTGCAGTGAAAGCACCAGCAAGAGCTGTGAACTGGTTATCTGATTGACAAACAACACACAGGTGCTTAGATCTGTGAAACTTTCCTGGGTTTTCAGGGAAGTTGGGGAATCTGAGGCCATGCTGCTTGCCCTTTTCCTGGGGGGCTGACAGGACCATGTTCCAGGTGTTAGGGCCAGCAGGTGGAAAGTGAGCACATCCAGCCTCTGCACGCTTGGCCAAAAGACAGCAGCACAGGCAGAGGTTTCACTTCACCAGCCTTGCACACAGATCATGACTGCACTTCATTCCTCTGTATTACCATGATTAAAAACTCCAGGCACTACCTCCTCAAGTCTTTGCTCACACTAGTTTTTGGGTAATTACCAGACATTCTGCCACCAGTGGTCAGAAGCTACCTGTGGCTTAATAGCCTCTCCTTCTCTGAAGACCTTCAACTTGGTATAGCCCTGCTTTTTGCTGAAAGCTAGCCTGTATATCATGTTTTACAGTGCAATTCTTAAAAAACCTTTCTAGGCTTGAGCCAAGTGTACTGCAGACTGGATTGATTTTGCCTCAGCCAGCACCGGGAGCTTTCATCCTGATTGCATTGCATTTTGAATGTTTTGAAGTGAAACCAACATGAAGCACCATGCAGACCAAAGCTGGGAGTGGCCTGGGTATAGCACACTTATCTAAGCCTGGGTGGGTTCAGCATTTGGCAGAACATCAGCTGTGGTGTGTCAGGTTTGGTAATTGTATGTGGGCAAGAGTTGATGTAATCTAGAATAAGGAAATTATGTATGGAGCAAACACAGTTATTATTTTGCCACTGTATGTTTGACTGACTTCCATAAACACAGTAACAAAGTTTAAGGTGTTGTTTCTCAAACCTATTTACAGTGCATTTTCTTTTTCACTTGTGTCCAGTTAATTAAGTAGGTAAATTTAACATTTAACTTAAGCACAGCCAGATTAGCAACAATTGTCCCTATGGAAAATTACTTCAGGACAAAGAGTCATGATGATTCATAGAGAAGCCACTTCCTTTTGCAATCAGCAAACGTTTTGGCCAACAAGGACCCTAGATCCATACAGCATACTTTGAGTCCCTACCCTTGCTGAAGTCCACATGGGTTCACCTGAGAGAGCATGGCACAGGTTCTGTATGGGGGCGGAGAGAGAGCACATTTGTGTCTCACTGAGATACAGTCTTGGGATGCAGCTGGGACACATCTCCAGGCATACAAACTTTCTCATAAGCACAGCATATGCCTATAAAGAAACAAAGAATGGAGATGAAGGGAAAACCCCAGTAAAGGATAATGAAATGTAGAGCAGGGGTAAGAGAGAAGCAGCAAATAAATATGGAGTATGAAAAAACAAAGACCAACTTGAAAGAGAACTGCTCACATTTTTTTTTTCCAGGTTGAAGCAGCAGCTGGCCCCAGGAAAGAACCACTCTTGGGAGAAAGAAACTATTTTAAACTGCCCTCATGCTCCTGTCCTTTTACAGTGACTCACACTGTTCTGCCTGCTCTCGGGTTCAAGGCTCAATTCTGTGCAAGGACATCGATTGAAAACATCTGGAGGCCTGTACATACCTACTGACAGCTAATTCATCTTGGCTCCTACAGAAGCTGGGGGTTGGGAGGAACTGAAGCATCCCAAACAATTAAGGAAACAAACAGAAAAAGGAAAAAAAATAAGACTGAAATCACAAGGCTGCTAGGAAGTGCAAGTGAAATGTCAGCACTGTGCTTGCCTGTTGGGCCAGCAGAAGTAGGGGGTGACTTCTTTCCTAGCCACAGTGGGAGTTTATACTGAAACTGTGAATAGAGTATTTAGATCTCGACCCTAGAAAGTAGCTAAAGCAGCACCAACCAGAGAAAAGCAAAGGCAAGAGCTTAACATTGAATAATTCTTTTCACAGTGTGTTTCTGGGTAGGAGACAATTTGAAGTCCGATTTCTCATCATCCTGTACAGAAGAAACTATTTTTCAGTTAAGTCCTGAATGAAGCAACCTCAGTCACATGGTTGGTTCCAGCCCAGAGCGTTTGTTCTTAAAGTCTCTCATAGAAATGGTGGTGCATAAAGAGTTGAAGAGAGAGTGTGCCAAAGAGTAAGAAAATAAATGCCCTGACTCTTATGGTACAGCTGCCTTTGCCTGCAGTTAGCTCGTGTCAGTGGTTATACAGTTGCCACTGTTAAATCATTCTCTAAATTCTGTCAGTTTTTGTTATTGTAGCAAATCTGACCTCATCCTGGTCCCTTGCCAGGACTAAAGAGCTGCTCTGTTTACCCACTGTTGATGCAATATCTGAAATCAAAAGTTTTCTAATAGCTGTTTAGGATGTAGGGGAAGAAAAAGCAGTGCTTGTATAGTAAATTCTGACTGAAACATAGTTTAAGGTACTTGCCAGTTTGTCTCATCTAAATCAGTGAGTAAAGGCTTCTTCTTCCTTGTCTAGAAGCCTGGATCATTATATTTGTGCCTTCATGTCTAAAAAACTTGGCAAAAAGAGAAGACTTTAAAATTAGATTTAAGTTCAAACCAAGATCCTGAATCCTAGCAATCGGCTCAAGTTATTTACTTATTTATCCTGTTTTCTTACATTTTTAAAAGGCCAGAAGTGACCATGAGCTTGCACAATTTGACCCCTTGCATACCATAGAATTTTTATGTGCTAAGGACATGTTTGTCAGAGGAACATCTTCTGAGTACTTTGGTCTTGGTCTGAGCATTTCAGGTCAACACTTACCTGGACAGTGTCTTATACAGCATGTTGAACACCCTTACCTATCCTCTGAAATCTATGTAGAGAAACAATATCTTTCATCTGACCAGGAGGTTAATGGTAGCCTACTGTGATGTGGGATAAGACAACTCAACAGCTCTCTAGCCCCCAAAAGACACTGCTCAGTCTCTCCTATTACCTTGTTACAGGTTGTCCCCAAGAAACTAAATTCAACGCTTAAAATACCCCCAAACCCTTAGCTTAGTTTACTGTGCTTATGGAAGGGTCTGAGGAGTGCCAAAGCCCCGGGCTAGAGTTAGGGAGAGTGAAGCAAGCCTTTCTCTTAGTGTAGCAACCTTGTAGATCATCTCTGTTACACCACAGACACATGGGCTCAAATGGCCAGGAGGGACAGAGTGTTTGATAACACTCTGAATCTTCCAATAGTTTAATATTAACTTGTAACACTTGTAAGTCAGAGAGAAAGAAGGCATTCTCATTCTTTGAGGTTGGTATGCTTCTAAGAGCTAGAAAGAAGATTGTGAAAAGAGACAGAAGAGCAATGCTTCAATGTGCCTACCTTACCCCCAAACCAGGCCCAGTGTGCATTATTTAGGCCATTTGATCAACACTCACTAGATCCATCTCCGGTTCCTTCAGACTCCCATTTTGCAACCTCTCTCCTCCCAGAAGTAGAGCTGTGCCACTCAGCTGATTTCTGTCCCAAGACTTTTTCCAAACCCTGTCTCAGTTAGGCCAGTCCCAACTCCTGGCCAGGCTGCAGCTCCTGGTCTCCACCACTGCTGCCTGGCAAGGCACTGCTTGTGGGTACTGCCATAAGGGTTACTCTGACAACGTCTGCCCAGAGGAGGCTCTGGGAGCAGAAGGTAGCATACAGGCAGGGAAAATGCAAAATGTTATTTTTAGTCATGTCAGACAAAGAAAGGTTTATAGCAGACTCTTTTAAGTTAAAGCTCTGAGATTTCCTCAAAGGATACTTTTTTTTACGTGTTTTTGGTTTTGTTTTTGTTTTTCCTGTTATTGGAGTTATACCCTTCAGGAAAGAAACAATCTTCCTACACAAGGTACATATACACCACTACACTAACCATCTATCTTCTCACTTGGCATAGTTTCCCTTTAGTGGAAATTCCAGTAAATCTTTTTGTTAAATTGAGAGGAAAATGTTTTATAGATGTCATAAAAAACCACTTTCTAGCTCTTAGCCAAACCACAGTAACTTCATAAAATGAATTAATTTTCCATAAAATGTCAGAGATACTGTGATCAATAAAGTAAAGTGGAAAATAATCTGTTGTAAATTTCTGACATGCAAATTACAAAAGGAATAAGAGCGAAGGTAATCTATGTCTGATAATTAGCACAACAATTAGTACATACTTATACTACACCATAAAATCTCAAAAGCAGAAACTGGGAACATCTGTGTACCACCCGTGGTATGTGAATCTAACAAAAGCCCATGATGTTTATCTGGTAAATTGCTTATATTATCACAGGGACATTTTTCTGTTGTTGTTGCTGTTATTAGTATTGCTAATATAGAATCATAGGATCATAATTGTTATCATTATCATTATTTTGTTCTTATTATAACAATGGGATGCTTTGTACATCCATTGTCTTCTTATCAGATCTTCCTGTTGCTCAGCTCAAGCTTACATTTGTCACTGGTATTTTGTTATATGTTACTGATTTTTTTTTCTTGTTTGAGCTTTTTAAGGCATGCAGAAATATGAAGAATGATCAAGGCCTTTCTTCTGATTTTGTCTTACTCACTCCATGTAGACCCAAGTGGATTGGTACGCTTACAATTCCTCCTCCCTAACAGGAGGGTAAAAGAAAAGAGAAGGAAAAACATATTTTCAAAATCCATGATGACCAATATGCAGAACAGAGCTAAATCCTTTACTCTTTTCTGAAGAAATTGTCTTGGCAAAGATTCAGCACAAATCACGTTTCATGCTCACATGACAAACCTTTTGAGGCTGCCAAGTCACTCAGTCTCTGCAGTGATTCTGTTGGGTTTTTTTGTTTTGTTTGGGTTGGGTTGGGGTTTTTTTTTGTGTGTGTTTTTTTGTTTGTTTGTTTGTTTTGTTTTGTTGTTTTTGTTTTGTTGTTCATAAATCTATGAAACACATTTATAACTTTGTATAGAATTCTTCTGAAATTTCTCTCCTTCCTTGACAGGTTGATGACTATTCAATAATGCACCAGTGCTCTTCATCGCTCAGGAATCGAGCATATTAACCATTCCTGTTTGTGACGCTCAGGTCCTTCATCAGCATCAGTGGTGACACTTGTGATATGTGGTATACATCACTCTTCCCCTTAGTCTAATCCCCAGTTCACCACAGCAGAACTACTTGTCCAAATGTGCCAAAGCAGTGCATGGCCAGCCACCACTCAGGCATAACCTCTCCATTTTCCGAGTTG
>VZTM01019437.1:83116-115030 GCA_013400555.1 Jacana jacana
CCAAAGACCTCTACTACCCTGATTCCCACGATCATTAAATTGAGAGCACCACCTTCTCAGCTGGGCTGTCGAGGGGAAATGTCCTGTATAGCAAAGCCAAGAGACATGTAAATAAAACACAATAGATGCCTCACAGCAGGAAAAGGTTTGGTTTGGTTGTTTGTGTGTTGCTTGTTGGCAATGTTTCCAAACCCATGCTGCTGTTTCCTTCATGACCATATTCTGAGCGTCTCAATTAATCCCTCTTTGCTGATACAGCAGCAGAGCTGGAATGCTCCAGCCTCGTACATGACACTGAAGAAACCTGTAATAAAGGGATGAAGATTTTTTCCCTCCTCTTAAATTACATGAAGTTAATAGCTTCAAGAGTTGAAAGAGGTACAAGGCATATTAGGCGGTATATGTGATTATAGACTGTTTGAGTTTGAGCCCATTCTTGTGGCTAAGGCAGTGGAGATGTGATGACACGTTTTGACATATACCAGTGCCCAAAGTAAAAATAAGCCATCAGTCCCAGGTGCACATGCTGCTATCAGGAGTAAAGCTCATGGCATTGTGGCATTACTGTGGCTAGATGAAGACAGCACAGTTTTAGCATATATCTATATATCTATAATCATATATGAGACTGCACAATAAACTGGCAGGACTTTGTGTGCCAGCTGTCTAGTGCCTGTCAATATTTTGTCAGCTTTGGTACAGAGACAATTTACGGAGGAAAGTGAGAAGGATGAAGAGAGTGATGACTTTATTTTGATCACAGCTAGTTTCCCTTCACTGTCAGGTGGGGTTGGCAGGCTTAATGTGGGGTGTTGACCTGGCAATGCTGTTGCAGCTGCATAGTTCTGCAGAGAGCAGCAGGATCATGCCAGGAGCTGTGATGGAGGGAACGTGGATTCAGAGAGGAAGCAGACCAGTAAAAGCAGGAGTAGGTAGTTTCATGAGCAGGATGCAGCAGAATCATAGAATGGTTAGAGTTGGAAGGGACCTTAAAGAGTTCCAACTCCCCTGCAATGGGCAAGGACACCTCCCACTAGAGCAGGTTGCTCAAAGCCCCATCCAGCCTGGCCTTAAACACTTCCAGGGATGGAGCATCCACAACTTCCCTGGACAACCCCTTCCAGTGCCTCACCACCCTCACAGGAAAGAATTTCTTTTTAGTATCTAATCTAAATCTCCCCTTTTCCAATCTAAAGCCATTACCCTTTGTCCTGTCACTACTGACTTCCTGACACAGAGTTCCTTCTCCAGCTCTCCTGTAGGCTCCCTTCAGATACTGGAAAGCTTCTCTAAGGTCACCCTGGAGCCTTCTCTTCTCCAAGCTGAACAAGCCCAGCTCCCTAAGCCTGTCTTCACAGGAGGGGTGCTCCATCCCTCTGATCATCTTTGTGGCCCTCTGCTGGACACATTCCAAGAGTTCCATGTCCTTTCTATGTTGAGGACTCCAGAGCTGGACATAGTACTCCAGGTGGAGTCTCACGAGAGCAGAGGGATAGAATCACCTCCCGTGATCTGCTGGTCATGCTTGTTTTGATGCAGCCCAGGATGCGGTTGGCTTTCTGGGCTGCCAGTGTGCACTGCCAGATCACCTTGAGCTTCTCATCCATGAGCACTCCCAAGTCCTTCTCCTCAGGGCTGCTCTCCAGCGTCTCCATGATCCTGCTGCAGTAAAACCTGCATTTGTGCTTGGGATTGTCATGTCCCAGGTGCAGGACCCTGCACTTTCCTTGGTTTAACTTCATGCCATTTGCACTAGCCCACATCTCAAGCCTGTCCAGGTCCCTCTGGATGGCATCCTTTCCCTACAGCGTGTTGACCATGTCACACAGCTTAGGGTCATCAGCAAACTTGCTGAGGGTGCACTCTACAAGTTTGCAGTAATATCAATCCCCAGTGAGTGAATCTGTGCTGGCAAAAGCAATAGATCTTCATTTACAAGTGCAAATGAAGTTTTTCAAGGACTAATAGAGATATTAATCAGGTCAGACCTCTGGCTTGTGTTGTTAGACCCTGGGAACAAGTCTCCACTTTGTCAGCAAGGGATGTGTAGCCAAACTCCCACAAGGGTCTCCTCCTCTCACAATTGTTTTAGGGTGAGAGTTTGACTTGTGTACTGATTTGGTGTTGAAAGGTGCTTTCTACCATCTAAAGCAGAACAGAAAATTTCTAGTAACATACAAAATGCTTAAAACAGAAAACACTTTTTTTGCACAGATTAATAGGAAGGAAATTGTTAGTGATCCTTCCTTAATTAATCAGACTACAGAAACATTCTTTAACATGTTCTTCCGTGGTAAACCTCATGTGTTTACTGAACATGTTTTTGAACAATGTCTTGTAAATATGAGAAGGTTTGGGATTGGTTAGGTTGCAAAAGGTGTTTTGCAAGGCATAACTTGGGTGCAGCTCTTCTTATCTCAGATATTCTTCTGAAATAGAATAAGGTTTTGTTTGTGGATTTTTTGGATATGAAAATGTACATGAAGTCAAGAAATAAACCCTGCAGTGTTGGTATCTTAACTTTAGCAAATGCTATCTTGGTAATTATTACTCTGAAAGCATATATTATATTCATGCTAATCAAATAATATCTTAATCTCTCATCATGTAGTTCTGTTGCGTCTTTTCATGATCCATAACCTAAACTGCCAATATTTCTTGGCAGAGTGTTCTTCGATATTTCCATCATTTCTGCCAGCTGAACTAATTAAAAGATCATGGTCTGCCAACTAACTGGTGTAATTAAGATGGAAATTCTAAAAGTACACCTCTCAAAGCCCAGTTACTAACAGGCAGTACCCTTACTTACACATTGGACAGATGTTGTAACTTCTGCTTGGCAATAAAGCTTCTTTTCCCCAGAAGCCTTCACTTTCCAGTGGACCCCACAAGCTGTGTGTAAGGATGTGCCGGTCCCATGTGGCCATCTTTTTCTGCTTCTGAACAGCCCAATTCAGTCAGGTCTCCTGCTGGAAGGTCCATGAACTGTCAGCAGGTCCAGCTGCATGCCTGCATAATAGCATCAGGAACCTGAGTCACACACTTATCCTTCACTTCTGACCTTGGTACTTGCTGCACCAGGAGGGGAGGAACTGTAGGATTTCCTTTGTGGAAGTCAGTGGGAGAACTGATTGAATAAGGACTAAAGCAGCTTGGTTGTACATAAGTGTGAGTTGTGAACTAAGTGTTAGGGCTGATCATGCCCTCCTTGTTTCTCATTCAGTAGAATGTGTGTTTGTATATTGGTATAGATTTAATATGTTTTTTTGCAAATTGCTTCTTTTCAAAAGGGAAAATATTCTATAACCTCAAGAATTAGAATATGGAAACACTTTTTCATTTTTTCTACTGGATTCTTTGTTGGAAGGGCAAATTTTCTGAGCCAAGGAGTGGTTTTCACCGTGTATGCTGCTCAGGAGCAAGACTTCCTACCTAAAAAATCACTTCTGTATTAGTTGCCTTGCCTCATGGAGTTCTCCTTTCTTCAGGGATAGTGGCATTAAAAATGAACGTTGGAGCAAACACCTAAGTCCTTGAGGGGGATGGAAGTTCAAGTATGGTTTTATCTTCAGTGATTTCAGCGCAGTAGTTTAGGCAGCTCCCATCTCAGCATGCCATATAGTGGAATGGTTTATTTGAGTCAGCGAACCTAGGTCTGAAAAAGGGGTGGGCTTGCAAGCCAAAGCTCCAGACCTTATAGTTTTGAAAATAAGTTTATTCCCAGTGTAGCTCTTTCTTCAGGACAAGTAACAATATGAAATGATTCTTTAGTTTGATTTGGAGACTACTATATGAAAAAATAACGAGTCATTGTAGGTCAAACATGGTGGTATGGGACATTGTGTGATGCTCCCACGTGACTGCAGACCAGAGCTGGGACTGGCACCTGGGCTTCCTTCCCTCAGTACCACCCACCAGCACAGCCAGGCTGCTCTCCAGCAAGGAACGCTGCAAACTGCCTGATTCCAATCCGATTTCCAACCTGTGGGGAGGAGGCTGTGACAACTGATAAGACAGTGTCCTTTCCTGCCAAAGCCCAAGTCCTTGAGAAAAATATTTATTAACCAGTTAGGCAATTTTGTAAAAGCAAATGATGAAAACAAATGCTTTATTTAATGATCTCTACAAACATTAAAAAACTTGTTACTGGTCCAGTGTTACTTAGCTAATCTGTTACCGCCGGTGTTAAAGCTAGCACTGCTCCATCTCACCTTACTCATTTTACATATTAACTGAATTCATTAGTGGAGCAGAGATTTAAGCCAGCTGGATTTTACTCAAACTGGATTACCTCACAGGGATGTGCATTCCACCAGACGGGCTAAAGTAAACACTTCATTGGGCCATGGTCTTCCTTCAGCCCAGCCCTTTAAAATCCTGCATGAGATCACTGAAATCTCTAAGTAGATTACAAGCTCAGCATTGCAACGCGAGGACATGTGTCAGAAACAAAATGTTTACATCCAGCAGTCAGCTGCTCTGGCCTCAGCCATCCGTCCTGCTGGGAGCAGCCAGACACCCCTGCTCCCGCCCGGGTGCTGGGATGTGGCACTGGATCCTACATCCTTTAGCCATTCAGAGCGTTCTCCTCTAAACGAAAGACATATTTTAAATCAAAATGGGATATTCCTATTTTGGTTTTATGGACATGTGTTTTATTATTTTGAAATACTTTGAGGGATGAATCTATTTCCTATTCTTCCGTCGACACAAGCCAAATCTCAGAGGTATGCATGAGAAAACACCTGTGAATCCAACCTCGCTGGCAAATGGAAAGCTGTCAACGCTGTATTAGCAAAGAGTATTATTGTCACATCATCATGGGTGATAGTCCTGCCAAATCTGGGTGCTCAGGTGTCTCTGCTTGCCCCTACGAGCCCTCTCAGATCGGTGGAGCCCCTCACAAGGCATCATCCCGCTTAGCTGGCTGCTGTGCTTCCCACCCCACTGGGGAAAGCCCCATCCTGGCCCTCCTGCTGCACCAACCACTGTGAGCAAATTCATGCAGATTGTTAGCCTAATTTGCTAAATTGTCCATAAATAACTCCTACCAGCTGCACATTGCTTAACACCACACCTCAGTATCTATGGAGCTGCTGTCTGCTGTGGCATGGAGAGAGTCTGAAAGCCTCTGCACCACGCGGGGCTCTCACAGCCATGGCAGGGATATGCTCCTTTGTTTCTGGCTGAGATGTGGCTGTGCTGCAGCCCAACTGGGAGCATTCAGTGGCAGCTCTGATTCTCATTTTCTTGCCTCTGGGGCTGCCACAGCAGCAGCTTCTTTGTGGCAGAAACACAAATTATTTGTTGATGTTTCAGCCATCCTGAGTATTCAAAATACCATACTGAGATTTACTAAGAAAAGACACATATTAAAATCATTGTAAGAACATATCTCTTTCATACCTCACCCCCTCTAATTGCAGAGAGCTACAGTTTGAGGTATGCCAGAGCAATGAGAAAAGAAGTCAAAGATCTGCTTATAGATCACTGGAGGGACTTCATGGAATAACATTGCTCCAAAATGTGCAATTGCAACAAAATGGTTTAAAAAGGGAACAGAGTACACAGGAACTGTTTAAAAATGGAAAAAATGTAATGTTTTCATTGTCTTTTGGAACAGCTTTTGAAAAAGTATATTATATTGAAACCAAACGGCCTGGAAAATGCTTTGGAATTTTACTAGGAAGAACTCTGAATTTTTGGGCTGTTATCCAGCTTGAAATAAGGTCAAACTTCAAAATGTGAAACACTTTTCTGAACTAGAATTTCCGTTCTTCATATGGCTATCGTTGTGTTGTCCATGCCCTACTTAACATTGCAGGAACAGGATGTGAAGGCAGTTGCAAGATAAGTTTTTGTTAGCGGTCAGATACAAGGAGAGTTTATTCTTCCATACATTCAAGTTTTCTAATCCTCTTCTTTTATTATTTTTTTCCAGCTGTTGAGAGATTTTCTACCGATTTCCTATTGGGAGGGAAATTCCACTTAACTGTGGAAAGGAGGAAAGTCAGAATGGGAAGCCAAGGCCAGACTGAAGAAAAAGTGTCTTGTCAGTATTACACATGTGGCAGGGAAGTAGCACAGTTCTTTACGAGCAGCAGCTCGAGCGGAGACACTGTGAAGCTCTATTCTTCCAAAATTATGAGAGTTTCCATGTGGGATTACAAAGGACAACAGAAGTTTGACTAATCTTCCTTCTGCATGAAATCCTTCATGTTTGTCCATTGTATGGTCCCAGCCTTGTGGTACAATGTCAATTACATTTTGATTGGCAAATAAATGTCATAGAGCCCCACCCTGCTTTTCTCCCCTTCTAAAATATTCCTCCTCAAGGATCTCAGCTCAAATCCTTTGTAACTGAAGTCACAGAAAACAAAGATTTCTCTCTCTTATCAGATTGCACTGCATGATGAGATGCCATTCAAAGCACACCTACTTTTGCATCTGTTTTACTCATCCCACCTGGCAGTCTATTGCTGTGTCCACTGGAAATCAACACACAATGCAAAGTGAAGATGTGCCCAAATTCCTTTTGTTAATCAAGGCAAACTGCTTTGAGAGCCTCTGGCTCCTTATGTCTTTCATTTAGTGCCCAAGCATTTTCTCATCTTTTTCTGCCCAGGTTTCCAACTGTGCAGCCATGCACCACCCCACTGCTGCTACAGAGCTGATGTGGTGGTGGTGGAGCTTTAGGTCACACAAGAGGCCCTCCCTTTCCCACTCCCCATCCTCACATGCCATCCCCTTGCACAGGGCAGGGTGGCTGGGTGGATAAATGCCTGTAGGATCCTCTGCTGCAGCAGCCTTCCTCGGTGCTTTTGGCAGCTGCTGTAGTTTGTAGTAGACCCAAAGAGCATCTAAATCTTTAGGGATCTCAGACGTGTAGCAGTGGATTATCCAAAATGAACAGGGCTGCCTTGGGAAGGGAAAGGGTACCACTGCACTGCACATCTGGGTTTATCTAATGGGGTACTGTGTCTGATAGTGCAAGAGTGAAGTTGCCTTCTAAATACGCTCGCAGGTCTTTTGTATGCTGGAGGTGGCTCCATTGAAACAAATCTGTCCCACATCTTTTAAAACCTCTGTCTCTAGCCTCATTTGATGGGGCACAAACACTTTTAATCTGCTCTGAAACAGAAAGTCCAGGTTCCTCATCAAAGTATCTTCTTGTTTGTGCTCTTTTTGTTGGTCTTGCTTCTCCTGTGTGTTTTCCTAATAGCAGTTCAATATATATTCTAAATGACTTGGAAACTCTCCACTCTGTGGACACCTCAAACATTCAACAAATCATGCACATCATCAATAACATATCATCCAAATGCCAAAAGCTGACTATTCTTCTGCATGATCAAATCACAAAATCCCCTGTGTCTGTCTTCTATCTAGGGCATGGATTTGAAAGGCAGCTGTATTCTGACTTCTATTCATTTGTTTGGAGCATTGCACAAACCATGCTAACAATTGCATAAATCACCCTTTGTTTAACATTAACTGATAGTCTTTATTGATCACTGGCCAAACTTCTTTTGAATAATCTATATATAATTCTGTATTTAATATCTCTTCTGGGTGCTATTATAAAAACTTGACCAGTAAAATCCTTTAAAAGAGTTGTTTTACAATGTCCTTTCTCAAAATTTAGCTTCTTGTGTTCATTGCCAAAACCACACTGAAATATGCTTTAAATGAGTATGAATTAGGTGAAACATCAGGGTTTTGTTTGACCCTTGAGTATACTCCGGGAACAGTGTTGCCAGCTGAACCTCCCCATCACTGTGACAGCCCTGATGCACACTGGTGTGTTTGCTCCCTGTGCTCTTGCCAAGCCAGTTGCACACCTGTGACCACAGCCTCCCATCACACCCTTTCTCCTGCCCCACCTTGTGAGATGGGGTACAGAAACAGGATAGATTCATGGCTCGTCATTTTTACTATGGTTATTTATTGCCATCTTGCTGTGTAGGCAAAACAAATGCGGTGAGATTTAGATTACAAATCCCAGTTAAACCATCCAGCGCTGCCTGTGGATGCCTGAGTCAGCAGTGTCCTGCTCCCTGCCTGAAAATAGCAGGCGTGATCAGCCCTGCAGCCTACTGATGTGCTGCCCCACAGCCCTGAAGCTGGACCCATGTTCTCCAGATGTGCCTCCTTCCTCCTTAGAGTGGCCCTGCTGCATCCGTACTTGCTGAGCTGGCAGCAGGGATGACTCAGGAGACAGCTCTTAGGTCACCGTCAGCTAAGTGATCTCATCTTTACCAATTATTGTCAAAAAAGGACTTTCGCAGTCTGCAGGGGGATGGATCCCATCTGCCTTTGAGCAGTGATCTTTACTGATATGCTGGATGCTCTCTCATGCTAGATGTTTTGTTAGCTGGGCTGACCAGTCAGAAAAAGGTTACTGGTTGCAGAGGTGCTATGATAGCTCTTTGCTCAGCTGGGTCTCTTTGCCTACAATAAGACACTAAAGAAGAGCCAAGGAAATTTTACCTGCATTATTGCTTTATAGATACTATTCAACATGCATGGGGTCTGCTGAGCTGCTCTAATGAGAGAGCATTTGTATACAAGATTTGATCCTAGGGCACTCATGGTGTATCAGCTGTATACTAGTTGCCAATGGTTAGCTACTCATAAAGACATTAAGCTCCAGTTTATTTAAAACCTGGGAATAAATGAACTCCCTCCATTATACTGGGCTTCCTCATTTCCTCCACCACTCACCTCTGGTAGAAGTGCTTGTGTCAAGACTCTCTTGATATTTCTCATGTCTCTGGCCACAGATGTCCTTAGTATATTAAAGCTGTCTTGAAATGGTTGGGGTGCATATATTTACAATAGAATAAAACTAGAACTAGAACTAGAACTAGAACTAGAATAGAATAGAATAGAATAGAATAGAATAGAATAGAATAGAATAGAATAGAATAGAACAGAATAATTCAGGTTAGAATTTAAGATCATTGAGCCTGACCATTAACTTGACACTGCCAAGTCCGTCACTAAGGGGTGTCCCTAAGCATCTAGTTCTTTCATGCCATATATATTTCTGAGAGTATTAATTTCCAGTGTACTCTGTTCTGCATTCATATTTTCAAGGAATAAATGGCTGGGATAAATTTTAGAATTGCTGGGATCTTCTAATCTTTTAAAGACACTCTGCATATTCCTCATCTAGGCAAGGTTATATTGTTTTTGGCTTTCAGATAGGATGGACTTAGGTAAGACCTGGCTACGACTGAGCTGTATTGATGTCACTTGAGGTAAACTTATCTCTTGGCCAAGTTTAGCACTAGGAATGTCATAGTTTTCAACATGTACTGCATGGGATTACAGGGATAAAGTATGGGCATAGAAACCATAATTTGGAAAACAATGGTAATCTCAATGGTAATCTTGAAGAGAACTGGTTATGGAAGAAATTTCAGGTGCCTGGCAGAGTGTTGTCATGCAGCGGTGAGCCAACGACTGAAGAAGTAATCCAGACAACAAGAACAAAAGTTTGCTGGATGCTTGGGGATGCAAAGAAGCTGTAGTTTTCAGAGGGAGGGGTTTTGTAAAAGGTGTCTCTACCTGTGTGCCACCCTTCTCAGGCCAGCAAGGGGGCTCCTCTGACCCATCAGAGAGATGACTCAGTTTAGTAAGCCAGCCTGCAACAATTTGCTTTGCTTTTGATGAATGAGGTGTTCTGGATAGAGGATAACAAACGTCATCCTTAAAGGTTGTGGTGGCTTGGCTTGGCTTGGTCATGGGGATACAGCAAGGAAAAAAACATAAACTAAATTCTGGTTTTTGCTTTCTCCTTCTTCTTCTTTGATGTTGGGGGAGCACTGCTTTGAGCAGAGCACTGCCAGTATGGTAGAAGGTACCTGTCCAAAAGGAAATCACAGTAATTAATGGAGAAAAGCACACATGCTTGTTTTGTAGTGTCTTACTGTATAAATCTGCATTCCCTACACAAATTAACCAGGCACAGTTCAAGTTGTGAAGCATTTGTGACATGGAACAAGTACTTACGTGTAAGGGGAAAGATGGTTGCCTCTTTAGTACCAGCCCAAGCAGGATTGCTCTGGCTTCTAAGGCAGCTGAATTGTTTTGAGAATGTTAAAGGCCGTTTCTATTCATTTCCCTGCCCAGGTCCATATTAGAGGTGACCCCCTATTCTTGTGCTCCCATGAAAGCCTCTGTATGAATTTAACGTGCAGTTGGTTGACTTGGAATTTGCTTTTTTCTGTTAGTTTTTCAACCTTAATCTTGAAATTGCTCTCACCTACACCTGGAAGTCTAACTGTACCCATCTCTCAAGACAGAAGCAGTATAATTTTCCAGATACTCAATTTTACCCTTCACATTCCAAAATGTAAATGAGATGTATGGAAATATATTCAAATTCCTGTTGTTTGGAGTTACAATTAAATTATAACCAAACCAATAGAGTGTAGATATTAACTTTTCCTTATGGTGTTACCCCTCTGATGGGTCCAATTCAAAGGACATGTAGCCACTGCATATTAATTTATCCACTTTGGTTGCTCTTAGAGGAACTAAAAGTATAATTTATCTTTGATAGAAAATTCAAAAACCAACTTTGGCTTTTATTTATTCAGGACATGATTTTTATTTATTCAGGACATAATCTGGGATACAAATCTATCAAGTATGGTTTTTTCAGCTTGATGGAGTGTGAGTGTTTTGGAGCTAGAAAGCTGTGGCCCATCTTATAGTCAAGTCCATGTCCCTTACCAGTTGTTAGAATTGAGAAACTGTTCCTAAGGAAAGAAATTATGTATTCTTTGTATTTATTAGTTCTATCTTAAAGAAACAGGCAACTATGCCAGCTCTTGCTAGCAGGCGGTCCAGCCTCACCCTGCTCCTCGTCTAGTGGATTGGACCAGCTCCATAAACAGCTCAGAAACTCTTCGACCCCCGGCAGCTGGCTTGTGAGAAAGCATGTGCCAAAGGCAACCTCCAGCCCTTTCTGCAGGACTGTGCTGTCTCCCCGCCCTGGCTGCCCCCTCCACCATCCCCTCTCCAGCCAACACTCCCCGTGGGGAGAGGAATGCTGCTGCCAGCAGGGGAAAATTGCCTTTCTGGCACCTTTTTGACTTGCAGCTCCCGTTAAGCCAGGCAACCTCCATTCTGACCTGCAAATCTGCTGGACTCCAACTTGCCTGATTTCAAACCAGATTGTCACTGCTGGGTCAGACTGACCTACTTATTTTCTGTCATGGCCCAGCCCAGAGGAACTGGGAAGCATTCCTTCCCCGCTGCAGGTCCTGGTGCCCTGTGGCCGCTCCATGTGCCCATCCATCTGCACAGTTTTACCCTGTGACCCAATACATTTAATCTCACAATAAAGTTATTAGCTCACTCCCTTTGTGGAAAGATTGCTGTCATGGTTGTGGGGGAGCATCTTGTGTTTGCTCTGCTGTTTGACGGCTTTACACAGGGAGAGGAGCAGGGCAAGAAGAGTTAAGAGAGCATCTCTGCCTGCAAGGGCTGAGATTTTGCATTCAGCGTACAGTTTTCATTTCCCCCAGCTAACACTGGAAGCGGCCAAAAGAATTTCTTTTTATGCCAACTTGAGCACATCAAAATGCCATTTAATAGAGAGTCCAAGTTTGGCTGGAGCTGTTTTGGTTTAGTAACGTCTCTTACAAATACATGCCAAAGTATCTAGTTTTCCAGTAATAACTTCAGCACTGGCACTACGACTTTACAGAGCAAATATCAGGTTTTAAAATCTGTAATGAATGTGTTTGCAATTAGCTATAAATATTAGGTCACTTTTGTAATTTTTGTCTTTCAAATTTAAGAGCAGGAGTTGCCTAAAATAATGCAAGTATGTCTTGGACAGGAATTAATTTGCTTTGTAAAATGAAATTGGGCTTTAATGGACTAAACATAAAATTGCTTAATGCAAGACAAACAGAAATTCACTTACTTTTGTAGAAGATTATTCTTTCTAGCACCTTTTTTAATGCACAATACAGCTAAGCTCTATGATATTTCTGCGCATCTAACTTGAAGTGATCCTCAAACACGTTATTAAAGATTCAACGTAGGTTTTCAAGTGTGGAAAATTCAGGAAGTATTGAGATTTGGAATTTGGTTAGGGAACTTTAATCTGAAAAATTCATATTCGGTTTATCAGTTCTTCCAAGATTTCTGAGCATTTTTGTTGCTGTTGTTTCAGAGATATTGCCAGCCACTTCAACAAAGGAAGGTTTCTACTTCTTTATTTTCACCTCTTCTTATTTCGGTGTGGAAAAACTTTAAGAAAAAGTATCTTTGTGGGAAGAAAGTAACTTCTGGCAGGAATAAAATGTGAATTCTTAACAGGCACTATGAAGCAGTGAACATATTCATCAGCCAGTTCATATCTAGCCATGTACTGTGGCTGTGTCCTTGAATGTGGTTTTGAATAATGTCTGACTCTGAATCTTTTTTTATCCTGTTTCTTTCCTTGCTTTCCTCGCTTTCCTCCTCCACCCCTGCAGTCCCTTTCCAAATCATGCATAGATTCTCAGTCCAGGATACAAAGCCAAATCCATGTTCCATAAACAACGCTTCAAGCTTTTCCTTTTATTTGGGGCTGAAAGTTAGAGCACTGTTAGTATCCAACACAAAATATAAAGTACCCTGGAAAAACTGTACATTTTTTCAGGAACCCTGCTTAGTTGCTACCAGTGTTTGTGATACATAATTTTCCCTCATACACTCTCATCTGCTATTGTAATGTGAATGTTGCAAAGATTTAGGAAGGTGTTTCTTGACTGTACTGTAGATTTCATTGTTAAAAATGAAGAATTTGCTGAATAATCCCTTTACAACTTTGTTTTTGTGGAGCAGACTGAGTTTGGACTACAGCCAGTCTTTTAATGTAGGAAACTGGTCAGAATATTTGCTAGTCCTTGCAAGATTCAAGCTCACTAAAATGTTTCTAGTACTTCAACTGCAATACAGAGGAGACTTCACATTTTTCCTTTTTTTATTTAGTCATGGAAAGGAAAGCATTTTAATTGTCAGCACAGTTTACACTAAAAGCATCACATGCCCTAGGCTCTGCCTTAGTCACTGTATCTGGTTGCCTTGGTGCATTTGTTCTACTGACAGAAACTCCAGTTGTCTCCAAGAGACAGTTATTTTGAGAGGAACAAATATTGGAAGTGTACCTTCTCAATGAAGGTATCAATAATAAAATATTTCACTTACTAAATTAGCAATTAAACATATTCGGCAGCTTTTTTACCCTGGCTGTTGCTAGGTGGTGGAGGGAGCCAGCAAGGCAGCACAGTACAGTCAGCTCAGCCTCCAACAGGACCTCCCTCTCTTGCTCAGACTGCCAACTTCCACTTTGGTTATTAAGATATCTATTAAAAAATTTAACAATGATGTGAGGAATGGGGGTCTGTGCAATGTGAAGCAGGTGGAATAATTTGATACAAATTGCACATTGCTGTTAGTATTTTTCCCTCAGTTATAATACTGTGTTTCATCCACAGCCACTCCAGTGGAGCTGGGCTCCACTCACATGACTCCAAGCTCAATTCCCTTACCAGGAGCAGGCTTGCTCTCTTACAGTGACTCACAGGCAGAGCAAAATCAGAGTGGAGCCTGAGATTTCTACATTGTTGAAGGAGCAACCCTATTTTTTGGGACTGGTTCCAACTCAAGTAAATACACTTCAGCTGTGTATTTAGCCCTGCAAAGCTGATGCTTGAAAGAAACTCTGCTCATATATATGTGCAGTAGGTCACTATTGAAGCCTCATCTCCTTGATATCCACTTAGATATCTGGCTGGTACAGACTCTTATGAATTAAAAGCCAGGCTAACACAGTGGTCCAATGAAGTGGAATGGTAAGGCATAAGCTGTTTTTACCACACCTGTGTTCATACCCCTGTACTTCTCAGTTGTGGCTTTATGGACTTCCACAGAAGATCTACGTGGGTTTACCATATGGTGTCAGTCCACTGACTCACCTTTGGTTAAAAAAAATAATTCTGTTCTGTTTTAGCTGAGATTCAAATACTTGCTTTTTTAGCTAACAGGAGCACAATTTTTTTTTTTACTGATGAACACCTTTTAAGTAATTGTCTTTGAAAAATTCATCAGATGTGCAACGAACTTTGAAATACAAGGAGGGAGCAGGCGGAATCTTCTATCAAAGTAATGCAACTATAGATAAACACATGCACTTTTGGGTATGTCACTCCCCTCATATCCTCAAGAGGTATCTGAGAAAGATTCTGCATATCCCAAACCTTATGAATTGTTGTTCAGTTTCTTTTCTTCAGGTGTTAATTGCTACATTTATGAATACTGCTTCTCGTACAGTCTTAGGCCATCATGACTTTAACAGGAATAGGGCTTTAAAACTTAGGGTGTGGGATGGAGTCTTTCAAATCTAATGGAAATATATGGAAGCCATTCACACCAAGTTGCCTTGAATTAGATTCACAAGAATGACAGAAGATAGCATCTGTAACTCAGTTACGTATCTCAGTTAAAACATAAAATTCAACTCAGTGATGACTTTATCCAATTGTCTGGATTAGAAAATCACTGATAGGACCAAAAATAAAGGCAGATTGGGAGGACCATTTGGGTAAGAAATTTAATATTGCATTTTTAATCCTGCTACTACTGCTAACTCAGCAAGATAGACTTGAATTCTCCTTTGTCCCAGAGAAAGGCAGTTCAGAGAGTAAAGCTAATAGAGATGCAAAATGCACACACTTCAGGCTAGAGGGCATGTATTCTAGTCCTTTGCATCATATCTTATTTAAGTGGATGTTTTTGAGAATTACATCAACACCCACTATACTTGATGCAGATCCTGAAACTATTATGCTTAATTCTGGCACTTTCTCAAAGCACTGTGTAGAACATGGCAAATGTATAGGTTGGTGTAATTACCTTCTGAATTTAAACTATGTGTGTATTTGGAAGAAAACAAAAAGAAAACTTGACATGTGCAGTTGGTATGCAGTAGGATACTGCATTGGGAGCAGTAAGTAGTCAGAATGGGGCACATCTGTTTGTGATGATTATTATGCACAAGAGCTTATGTTGCATGAGCAGCAGCTATTTTGAAAGTACAGACATTGGGTGTGAATGTATGGATATGTAAGTAACTCTACAGGAATTCATAACTTGCAATCATGGTCCTGAGATTTTAGGCAACAGAAAAGGCAATAAAAAGAAAAAAAGGGCTCAATTCACTGCAAGCTTCTTCAGCACCCGCTACACCTGTGCATGTTTGTGTCCATGTTCCTGCAGCAAGCTGATCTGATCTGTTTGAGCAAAGCCTTCACTTTGCATGGTAGCACAGTTCTTCCTCCATAGCAAGCCACTCAGCACGTGGCACTCTCACAGGCACAGCAACTCTCAGCGGATGGCACTACTATTATTAATAGACTGGAAACCCGCCTTCAAAAATATAAATATACAGCTATTTCCTGGGTAGAACTACCATCAGATGGTATCTGTAAAGAAAACCCCTCTTCCCACATCCATCTCCTTCTGCCAAAGCTGTATGCATTTTTACACTGTTCCCTGACAGTGTAAAAGCAGTGCTCTGGTTCTCCAATGTTTACGGCTGCACAGTAGTGTTTTTCACAGTTTAACTTAGTTTTATATATAAACACATCATTTCCCAAATGGAAGTCCAGGTCTTTCAGACCCAGCTGACATTTCCTTTTGGTGACCCTGGCAAAACTTCAGCGTCCTGTCTTTACTGGTAAGAAACTCATTTTTTTTACCTTGCGATACTGATGTGGATAATAGATCTTGAGACAGAACCAGAGAAGAGACAGAATATTTTCTTCTGAGGTCAAGGCCAGGTGTCTCCCATGGCTGCTAAATCCCTGCCCTCCCTTTCCCATAGACAGGGACTTATATGGATGTTATGATGCCTACTTACTTCCCACTCCCCAGACCACATGATTGACGCGAAATGTTTTTTCTTTCTTCTACAACTTTTACTCTGGTATGGACCAGGGCCAATGGCTAGCGGTGGCAATGACCCAGGGAGATCAGAGACACAAACCTGAGAGAAGGGTGGGATCAGCAGGACTTGGCAAGAGGCAGGGGCTCATCTCACAGCCTCCAAACCAAGCAATAGCCATGGCTTTCCATTGTGACTTATGGCCGGAAACATCTTGTTTCTTCAGCAAACAGTGCCTGCAAATGACTTTACAACAGAGAAATGTGACCCAGAAAATTGCTTTTAAAGGGTGTTAGCTCCAGTGCAGCCATGCTGTTAGTGTTGGTAGTGTGGCAATGAGCTCAGAAGGCTTGTCTGCTTTGGCTTAGGCACTCCCAAGATGCCAATAAACATTCCCTTTACTTCTGTGCGGAAATAACACACCATTACACTCAAAATCTTCTTTGTGAGCAGAGAGGAAGAATGCCAAATATATATATATAAATAAAGACAAGAATTCATTGTTACTACAATATAAATCTTTATAGTAAAATTCAAGAATCATTATTAGTCTACATATTATCGCAGGAAAAGGGAGACTAATAATACAGTTAGAGCACTTCCCTAGAGAAAAAGTCTCAATAAAGCAATAATAAAATTGTAATGGATATATTTATTTCTATCCCTGTCATTGGAGTTGTGCTCACCCTTTCACTGCTCCTCGGGGCCATCAGGATCTTTGAATGGCTAGACAGGACAACAGTGTCCACCATCAGCCCATGGAATCACTCACTGGATGGAACGTGATGTTCAAAGTGCTGGATTCTTCTGCCTCTCCTGACATGCACTTGGGATCACTTTTTTAATGTTTGCCAACACAATTTTACACCAGCCCACCTCTGTCCAGACAGAGCACACCTGATAAACCTTGGTCCTGAGGCCTTAATACGCCACTGCAGAGCTCATGGCCTCTGACTAGGAGGCAATACTACATGCAGGGCTACACAGCAAAACGTTGTTGTCTCTAGAGATACTGGTGTTCCTGCAATCACTCTGTAATAGCAACACATTTCATACCATCATAGAATGGCTTACGTTGGAAGGGACTTTAAAGACCATTTCTTTCCATCCCTCTTGCCCAGCTCTTGAAACTTTCTACAGAGTATCATATTCCAGCAGTGATGTGTGTGCAGGCACCGGGGAAGTTCAGTTTTTCTTTTTAGGGTGCTGGGTGGTACTAAAACCCATGCAGTGAATGTCAGTGCTGTGTCTAAGAGGTTAAGCACAGCTTCTATGGCCAGAGTGAGTGTGGGCTAAGAGGACCACAAGCTGTCATAATGCTTTCACGGTCTGGGATGCCCAGGGGGCTTGCAATCACCCCTACAGAACCAAGTGTCCAAAGTTTACTCCTTAAGATGTACTTTGCATTTCTTAGTCACACCTTCTGCACATATTTCAGGCCACTGCTCTTGGATAAGTTTTCTTTGTGGCTAAATATAAATATTTTAAGGTCCTTTGATATAGTTTCATCCCTAGCAAGGACAAATAAAAGAGTTTTTCATTCCCGTGGTTTATCATATGAAACAAAATGCTATGACTTATTCAGAAAGCATTAGGAATTTGCAGTAAAGGATTTTACAAGATCTTCTGTTCAGTTTGCATGGTCTGGCATGATTTGGACACTTTGTGGGAACAGGGTTTGAAAACTGTATTTGCTGGCTTTCCCATGAGACAGTAACCCTGTCCCTGGTATCAGCCCAACTCTTGGTGATTCACCAGCTCTGGGCCTGGACAGCAGCGTGGTTCATTTGCAGACCCTCCACAAGCCTCCCCAGCCCAGACTCTGCCTCCCAGCGCAGCCCATGGCACTGGCAGGCACTGGGAGCTGCTGAGCCCAGCAGCAAGGCAAAGGGCAGAGCAGCATTTGTGCCCTGGGATCCCCATTGCCAACTTCACAGCAGAGAAGACCAAAATACCTGCTCAGTGTCTCTGACTGATTCTCCTCACCTCTTCTGCTCCTGTTTTAGTTTGTGGGAATAGGGTAGTGCTGTAAAAAACACTTCAGAAGAGTGTTGCTCGCCCTGGCACCGCAGAAATACCACAGAAAGTGGAACTGTAGTGCTTTCCAAAATAATACCCACATCCACTCCTCAACCTAACTCCTATCTGCATCTTTGTCAAATGCAGTACCGAAGTTTTCAGCCAATTGTTTATATGTCTTAATCATCCTGGGCTGCATCAAAAGAAGCATGGCCAACAGGTCACAGGAGGTGATTCTAGTCTTGAGACTCCACCTGAAGTACTGTGTCCAGCTCTGGAGTCCTCAACATAGAAGGGACATGGAACTGTTGGAATGTGTCCAGAGGAGGGCCATGAAGAAGATCAGAGGGATGGAGCACCTCTCCTCTGAACACCGGCTGAGGGAGCTGGGCTTGTACAGCCTGGAGAAGAGAAGGCTCCAGAGAGACCTTAGAGAAGCCTTCCAGTATCTGGAAGCCTTCCAGTATCTGGAAGCCAGAGAGACCTTAGAGAAGCCTTCCAGCTCCTGAAGGGAGCCTACAGGAGAGCTGGAGAAGGAACTCTTTGTCAGGAAGTGTAGTGACAGGACAAGGGGTAATGGCCTTAAATTGGAAGAGGAGAGATTTAGATTAGATACCAGAAAGAAATTCTTTCCTGTGAGGGTGGTGAGGCACTGGAAGGGGTTGTCCAGGGAAGTTGTGGATGCTCCATCCCTGGAAGTGTTTAAGGCCAGGCTGGATGGGGCTTTGAGCAACCTGCTCTAGTGGGAGGTGTCCTTGCCCATTGCAGGGGGGTTGGAACTCTTTAAGGTGCCTTCCAACTCTAACCATTCTATGATTCTATGATCTTTCAGAAATGTTAAAACAAATTCAAACTCCAGCTGTACTTACAACCAGCTTAAATTGTTCTTTCATACCAACATATTCAACAGAGGCTACATTATTTAGACTACACTGGAATTTCAAATTGGCTTGATTTGCTCTCATATTATTCTGTTGCTTTGAATTTATTTTATACATAAGCATTTCAGACATGCCAAACATTATGCACTGTTGCTGAAAAGACCCCTGAATTAATAACTAAAAGAAAGGAAAAAGCCCATATAAAATATTTAAAGGCTGCACTTTTCTAATTAGGACACAATATGTAAAAATACTTCTAAAAATCCACTTTATAACAAAATTGTATGTACTTAGACATAAGTCTATTAAAAAAGAATAAATCTGATACTGTCTGTTCATTCCATTCTCAGAAGGTTTGAAAGGCTTGTCACATGCTATAGTTCCCATATAAGCACATGCTTCCAAAAAAATGAATTCAAGAGAGAAAATATAATTTATTACCCAAGAGTAATATGTAATGTGGTGATTCATCTCATCTAAAAGCAGCTGCTTTCTTTGTCATCTTTGTAAGTAGCATTCATTTTCCTGGCATGAGTGCAATTTACAAATTCATCCCAGTCCTCCCAAGATTCAGATAGCATCATTAGCATATATTTAGCAGTAGCAGACAGTGAGCAGCAGGTACAAATGGCTGGCTGATGAACTAATATGCTTTGGGCACCTTTCCAGCTTATATAAGAGAAACAACACATTACTTCAAAGTCTGCCAGTTGCAAACCAATTAGCAGAAAGAAATAACAAAATGACCTAAGAATCCAGCACTGAACTGGGGGTATGTTGCCTGAAGTTTAGAATTCTAGTTAAGAAAAGAAGTATCACCTAAATGAAGAGATGCTTCAGCACTTTATTATCACATTTATTCCTCTCTCTTTTTTTTTTTTTTTTCTTCTTTTTTTTTTTATTCCAGGGAATTGTCAGTAATGGAAACGTAGACATCTGCTGCCTACCATCACTGTGGGTAATAAATATCCAACAAACCATAGCTGGCAGATCCTGCTGTCAGCATGAATTGGGAATCTCCATTTTAGTGAAGGATGGCACTTTCCTAACATATGTTGCTAAATAAATGTGCTCAAGAGCTGACAGGTGTGTCCCTATCATTTGTTTTCTTCCAGCCATCCAACAGAGATGTCACCCACTGCTGTGAGGACAACAAACCTTTTTCACAAAGCAGGCTTAGAAAGTTGCTCAGTGACACCCAGATCAGCAAGCCCTGGACACAGGGGTAGAGATTAATTAAAAACATGCTGATAATTAACCTTCTACTGTCTTAAAAGTTGTACATCTAGATTAGAGTGAGGAAGCAGACTGTTGCAGTCTGTGTTTTACCCTAATCCAGCTTCATTTCCTAATGGCTGTGACCTGCTGGCCAAAAAAACATCTAATGCCCTAGAGATTTGTTGAGTCTATGAATTTTATTTTCAGCCCATTGAGTGGTGGCAGAGGAAGGAAAGCTCAGTGCAGAAGTCCTCATGTTCTGCTGCATACCCATCGCTCTTCCTAACATCAGTGACTAAGCAGACAGATTGTATGTCTGAATTTGTTACTTTGGTAAGAACATAAACTAACCTTTGGGCAGACTGGACTCCTTCTCTCTAGAGGAAATTCTCTGTTATAAACACTTTAAACTTTGGTCACTGCTTTCTGGTCCAAGACTGTCCAAGACTGTTATGTTTCAGTTCAGACTGTCCAAGCTAGCACAATGCAAGATCACCACAGTTCATATGTGAACTATTGGATATTTTTTACTTGATAACAAGTTTCATACTAATCACTTCATTTTACAGGTCTTTTCTCTAGTGCCTAAGAGGTTATTTTAACAAGTCTTGGTCTAAGACTTATCTTCAGAAAGGTGAATTGGGAAAGGACACAAGTGCTTGTTCTCAGGGCTGAGAGAGTGGGAGCTAACCTGATACTATTACAGTTCATGCATCAGGAGATTTTACTTAATATATATGCCAATGCAGAAAAACACAACCCAAAATGTCATTGTTGACGTTCTCTCTGTTCATGGGGTTGCTTCCTGAGAAGAATGAGGCCTCGCCGTCTACTCACCTTTGGGTTTTTTTTTCAGGTTATTTCTGCCTTCAACTCAAAGACAATTTAAAGCAAAGCAAATAACTAGCTTTTTCAGCTGAGCATGAGTTCATTTTTACCTTGTATTTAGAATTTCCTAGAGAAAGACTCTAGGCTTATCTGGTAGGTCGTGGGTCTCCCCCTTGGCATGTCGGTCTTGGGACTCATCCCTCTGGAGCCGTGAACTCTCCTCCCAGAGGAAAGCCAGCAGGGCCAATCACAGTAAATTGCACCCACAGTTTAGAGTTTCAGTTTCTGGGCACTGCACTCAAGAATCACAGGCTTAAAAAAAAAAAGGTGTGTCAGAGTTCACTTTGCAGGCACTTAAGTGCTCTATGATCTAGACCTTGTTTTCATTTAGATGGATTCTAGCATGACCACCACGACTCTAAGAAACTCAGGCAGAGAAATGCAGAGGTTGTCTGTACTGATGAGTTTCAGATTCATGATGAGCAATGAGCTGCTTGACCTTACAAAGACCTGAGCAACCTTAAGGGAATGCAAAGTGCACCGGAAATAGACCCAAGAACCTAAAACTGAAAGGGTACATGGTTAAGGAGTTATGCACTTCCAGGACTGAGCGTTGGCTGATGAAGGTATTTTAAGTATTTAATTTGAGAATTAGGTGCCTAACCTCCTTGAATGTAGTCCCAAACATTCTTGTTCTGCAGCTCAGTGCAGCAGCCTGTATACTGACTTCACTGCAATCTTGGACACACCTCTGCTCTGGGCTGCTTGGTGTTCATCAGGACCCGCAGATTGGGCAGAAAACCCCAACTAGGTGATCTCCTTTTTTAAGTTCTGCTCATTGTCAGACTACTTTTAAATTGCAAACATTTGAGCAGGAATTAAAAATGAGCCAAGAAAGAGTTCAAATTCATCCCTGAAACAATATTTCAGTGACAGCTACTCACAAGAGACAAAAAAAATATCTGACAGGTAACGTCTTGAAAAAAGGTTTCATGAATGTTTAATACAAATTCTAAGAATGTATCCTGCCAAACTGGAGTAAAAAGTTAATGTAGAAAAGATATAAGTATGGTAAAATTATACAAAAATACAGTAGCTTCAGACAGAACCAATAATAAGGCAAAATTCGAGTCACCCCAACCACAAGCAGATAACTAACTTTGCTAGTTGCTACAGATCACAGACCCTGCATGCCAGTTTACTTCTCCCAGACCATTTTTGCCTGTTTTTCTTTGTTCAGCTTGTTCTTCCTCCTGGCAGCCGGGATGGTAGCTGCTCCACGGCTTCAGAGTGCTGTTCAGAGGAGGGTTGTTAGCTCAAGTATGGCATGGTATGGTGAGAAGGGCAGAACCCATGTCATGCCTCACACCTGAGGTAGTGTAGTCACAGCAATGCTGAAGACCACGAAGGGTTGAGTGATAGCTACATTTTTTTATTCTCCCTGCCTTTCCTGGTTTGGGGATTCTTGTAGATAGGCAGTTACAGCTCCTGTTGGGAATCTGACCTAGAGCAACGTTACCCTCTGATCCCACTTTAGAAAATATGTTAAGAGAAAAGGTGTTCAAATTTTGTATAAATCCCAGAACGTACAGCAAACTATTTGTTTTTTTTTCTGTGCAGGAATTTTCAAACTCGGTCTCATGTGTCAGCTAGGTATGGGAACTTAGGTTATTTGGGCTGCATATCTCCCTATGCGACCACTGGGCGTTTATGTTCAATATTAAAGTAAACTTAATTTGATTTGCTTTAATTCATTAGCTGGGTAAATTACACTAAATGGAAGTAATATGAATTCTGAATGACTACATGAACACAAAGCTTTAAACATGATTTAGCTAATCTACTTTAAATCTAATTTGGACAAATTTTCCTAGCTCTCCAAGTAGACAACCATTTTAAGGCCAGAGCCTTCAAGGAACGCAGATTCTGTAAACTTCACTTAAAGTGCCTGGCTCACAGAGGGAATGGTTCCACTGGGTGGCTTGGCTGCACACACAATTTGAACTCACACCGCCCAGTGGGACAAGCAAAAGGACGTCTAGAAGCAGCCAGCGAAGGAATGATCACAGGCCGCAACAGCCTCTTTGGGAGCCCACGTCCTTCCTACACAGCTTCAGATCAATGTTTTTATAACATGGGGCCCTGCAGCCCAGAGTTCTCTCTGGTAGGTGTGTCCTCTTGAGGAACATGGTAGAGCTGAGCACTGACAGATGCTTCTGGGACCTCCACTGGATCCTGCACGCTGCACTGATGAAGCAGATTCACCCATGTGGAGGAGAATTCCAGCTCCGGCTTCAGAGGTTCAGGCACATACTTTCCAGGACCAAGTGCCTTTGATCAGTGTGAACTAGGTCTCCACCTTTCCTTATTACCTTGAAGTGCAGAAGAATGCCTCAAGAGGTTGTGAGATGACTTTGAAGCCCATTGATTTAAGCATTTACTGCCAGAAGTTCCTCCTCCCAGGGCTGCTCCTGTATTTTACACCAAGCAATAATGGATCTAAAGAGAAACTGGCCACAACTGCCTTCCGTAGGATACTTCATCCTTTGGATGGGCACTTGTGATCTCAGAGTGTCCCAGAAACCTGCAGCATCCTCCATCTTCCTTCTCTGGCTGTCAACACACAGCTTCCCAATCTGCACTTGGACTGCAAGGAAAGAGACAATTGCTTCCTCCTTCTTTTCTGTCCTCCTGCCCAAACAACTCCCAGACAGGTTTTTCTCACTGCATTGATACACTGAGCAATGGTCCAAGGTGCAGAGTCTGCCCTTGGGGTGAAGCATATTGCTTAACTCTGCTGGCCAAACACTTTCCTCAACTACGGTTCAAAACGTGGACAATCAGTTCTTGAATTACTGCATGCTCCTTCACCACTGTGTGTGTTGTGGGAATATGGACAGCTAAGCCTGGAAAATTACCTGTTCAAGACACAGTGAGACTGAAGTGTCATTGCTTACAACCACCTGGAGGAACAGACAGGCAGAACAGGATGACAGCTCCAGCTGCTCACCTCTGCAGGGTGGTGTATCAGCCACATTTTTATTCAGGGTTTAATGTGCATCATCACATCCAGATGGAGAGCAGTAACAAGTGGTGTCCCTCAGGGGTCCATGCTGGGACCGGTGCTGTTTAATGTTTTTATCAACTATATAGATAGAAGGATTGAGTCCACAATCAGCAAATTTGCAGATGACACCAATCTGTCTGGTGTTGTCGATACAACAGAGGGATGGGATGCCATCCAAAGTGACCTGAAGAGGCTGGAGAGGTAGGCCCAGGTGAAACTTAGGAAGTTCAACAAGAGCAAGTGCAGGGTTCTGCACCTGGTCTGGAACAATCTTGACTCTCAATACAGACCAGAGGATGAGGTGTTAGAAAGCAGCCCTTGGGGGCTTAGGGGTGCTGATGGATGAGAAGCTGGACATGAGCAGTCAGTGTGCACTTCAGCCCAGAAGGCCAGTCACATCCTGGACTGCATCAAAAGGTGCATTGCCAGCAGATCCAGAGAGGTGATTCTGCCACTTTGCTATGCTCTGGTGAGACCTCACCTGGGGTACTGTGTGCAGGGCTGGAGCCCTCAAGATAGGAAGGACATGGACCTAATGGAGTGGGTCCAGAGGAGGGCCATGAAAATGATCAGGGGGCTGGAGCACCTGTGCTTTGAAGACAGGCTGAGGGAGCTGGGGTTGTTCAGCCTGGAGAAGAGGAGGCTCCAGGGAGACTTAATAGCAGCCTTCCAGTCCCTGAAGGGTGCCTACAGTAAGGCTGGGGAAGGTCTGTTTACAAAGGCCTGCAGTGACAGGATGAGGGGCAACGGCTTCAAGCTGGAGAAGAACAGATTTAGATTGGATATTAGGAATAGGTTCTTTACTATGAGGGTGGTGGACCACTGGAAGAGGTGCCCCAGGCCAGGGTTGAAGCCCCTTTACCTAGAGATATTCAAGGTGAGGCTGGACACAGCCCTGGGCAACCCTAGTTGGGGGTGACCCTAGAGGTCCCTTCCAGCCTGGATCATGTGTTCCTCAGGGCTTAGTATTGGGGCCATTTCTGTTTAATATCTTTATTGATGATCTTGACAAGGATATAGAGAGCACCATCAGTAAGTTTGCAGATGACACTAAGTTAGGTGGAAGTGTTGATCTGCATAAGGGCAGGGAAGCTCTGCAGAGGGACTTAAAAGCACCCTGACACATGGTTTACCTTAACTAAAGGAGCGATCCATCTGCCTTTGGGCACACAGCTTGTGAATGGATGCTGCTTATGGAACAGCCCAAGCTGCCCGAGGGCAACTGCCTGTGTGTATTCACAGGTGAGTCCCAGGGAGAATCGGGAAAGCAGAAAGAATGAAAAAGAAAATGTGTACACCAAAATTTTGAAATCAAAGACTCTTATGAAAAAGGTAATTGAGCTTCAGTAGACAGATTTTCTTCACAGTCTAGCAAGCCTTCATTAGCACACTCAGTCTTGTTTGCATGAACCCAGTGGGGAGGCTTCTACACTGTGGCTGCACAGGGACACAACACGGAACTGGTACAACACTCTGACAGCAACAACCCTGGCTCCGATACAACTTACTTCACACATCCTGAACAAGATGTCTGCTTGTATTCCCAACACTTACTAAGCTCTGAAAAAAATGTTGTATTATTCTTGCAATTTTACGAAATGAAATCTACCCATGGTAGATAAAAACTGGCACGGATTGGACATCGCTTTCACTTAACAGTTAGGGTAATCTTCTTGTCTGCGACATTTCTCCAAGGGAAGCGAAATGAAAGCCACCTGCAAGGATGGCACCGGAGGATTCTTATTTTGCAGGTGGTGTTTTGCAACACCACTCACCAGAAGCTGCCTGAGAAACTGAAACTGGCACTTGTGGTTCATCTCCCTCCTAACCCTCAGAAGCACTGGGGTGGGGATGATGGGCATGGTACCCTCCTACGAGAGAGTGTCAGCAGAGCACCCCTCAACGCCAAAGAAGGAACAGAATGTCTCCTACAGATCTTACCTGAGAGCTGGTGGTGAAAAGTGGAAGGCGGGGTGGAGGGGTGGGTGGAATACTCTTCCACTATTATTTCACTACTTCTGTCTTTAATGAAGGAAACTTACTCTTGCTTTTTTTTTTCCAGGAGGAAAATCTTTAAAAAATAATATGGGGTGAATCAGTACCAACTGTGAGAAATATAGTCACCCTAACACACTACAAATAAAACTTTGTTCTGCCTCACCTAGCACTTTTAATTTTTTGAGTATGTATGTTATGCTCCTCATGTGCAGCATTATTTTGCCAATAAGAACTTTGCTGTTACAGGCAATTACAGGGATCAAAAGAGAAAAAAAGATCAAATTAAAAATCCCTGATTTTATCTTCTCATGGAATGTTTTAACGCTCCTTGGAAATGCCTTTCAAAACTAAAACCCATAAAATCCCACATATGCCTTCTGATACTTCATTTAAAATGATAACGTCATATTCCCTAAAATGGCAGGAGTTGATTTTTAGTAAAATTATGGGAAAGAGCTCTTTGATGGGATTCAACATTTTGCCCTTTGTTACAATTGTTCCAATTGTAAATCAGCAAAGGAGGGGAATACTCTGGACTGAACGCTTCCGGATTGACGGAGGGAGGTAATTTCGACTCGTAGAGCCTGATATTCTTCCCAGTGGAGCCAAGTGAAAAAAAATTCCCCTTCCATTCAAAGTGGAACCAAATTAAGCGCTTAGTTTTAAATGGAGTTGCTAAGTGGCCACTCTATCAGACAGTCAGTATGGGAGACACCTTTTAACTGGAAAAATTAAGAGTCTTGCTGCAGCTAAAAGTCATATGTATTGAAATTAACTCAGTGCATGCCCGAGCTCTGCTGCTAACTGCAGGAGTCTGGATTATGGGGAAGCTACGTTACACAATTTGTGTTTCTATGTATAGCATGCATTATACGGCACTGCGTTACATTGAGAAACTACTGACATTACAAAAGCAGCATCTCACAACTTAGGAAACGCCAGAAGTAAACTAAACCATGTGACTAATTCAGCTTCCCTGTGAATATGCATCAAAAGTGGGTTCCAATGGCAGGATCACATACGATTTTTCTGCGAAGGCCCTTCTCTTTCCATTTACTGAATGAACAGTACTGGACTCAGATTCCTCTACTGGCTTATTTCACTTAGCTACTCTACACATGACCCCATCCCTTGTTTTCCAAATAATATTCACACCTCATTCTGAAGAGTATTAATTTTTTTAGGAGGGTTTGGGATTTTTCTTTAAAACCTAAACAGAGCAATATCTGTAAACTGTTTCAGGGAGTTTATATTCACAACACTCCCAACAAAATTAACTGGGGTTATTATTCCCCTTTTGCAGGTGACAGATTATAACTATCCTCTAATTTGTAGTGTTCTACTTAAAGAAATTAATTCCTCTTTTTTTATTTCCAGAAACATTGCATTTTGTAGCATTTTCTCTATTCAAATCAGAAGGTCCATAACCTTCAGCAAAAACAGTGAATGCCCAGTACTTTTTTTTTTTTCCAGAAAAAGTCCTTAAAGAGTACACATTGTGCTAGCTTATTGTGGCTATTTAGTAACAGCAAAAGGTCATGGGTTCTTTGGAAGCCCCAGGTATTATCAGACACTGGGGGAACTGGCTTTTGTAGTTCCCATCCTTTTCTGATGTTTTGTCGCCATGTGTTCCTTCCCGACTATCTCTGACCTCCACTCTGCTCTAGCTGCACAGCCCAACTTCACATTTGTATTCCAGGCTGCTGCTTCTCTCCTGCCGTGGCCAGGCTCAGAAAGCAGCCCCACCAGTACCTACTGACAGCTTCTCTACTCAGCTTCTGCTCCGGGAGGTTCAGCGCCTTCCGGACAAAGGGAAAAACAATTACTCAGAAAGTCTTATTTAGCCACTGCTGACCAAGGTTAGAAGCGAGATTGCTGGGAGCAATGGGCAGATACAGAAAATTTATGTGTCAAACTTGAGCACAGCAGGGCCTGGAGAAACCCGTGTGTAACTTGGAAATGTTTGGAAAAAATTTTGCAGGCAGCGCAGCATGCATATCTAAGGATGCTAAAGGTAACGAGTCTGCCAAATTTCAAGTCCTTGTTCCAAACTATGGAATAACTAAGGCTTTCCAACCAAACTGTTTAGAGAATTTAAGAGGAGAAAATAAACCTTTGTTTTTATGATCTCCTTCTGAGAAATAGCTGAACAACTTTAAGTTTCTCAGAAGAATTCAGGCTGGAGGAGACAACCAGCACAGTAGATGTTAGCTGGAATAGGGAAGGTCTGGCAAAATAACAAGGTACTATGAACGGGGCCTGCAATTCACCTGTGACTCAGGAGAGGCAGGGCACCTGAGAAATCTTCTGTGTAAGCAGCTGATTAACATTTTCTAAAAACACATCCATTTTATATGCATCATATCCTTCCATTTTGAATTTTTCTTTCAGATTTTATTGATGCTTGTCTTGAATGTTTCATCATCACATAGTTTTTCTACTGATCTCTCTAAGCTGGGTCTTACAACACTTCTAAATCAAGCATACCCTGCCATTGGACACTGAAACTGGTATAGATAATCTAGAAAACAAGTCAGAAACAGAGGAAACTGTCTTCTCTGCAAGCATTAGACGACAAAAAAGGGCAGGCAACAAACTGATGTGACCATTTTAGCAGACTGTTAATTTCTCAATTAACCCTACAATTTGTATAGAAACATTCCCACACAACTTGCTGGTGATTCTAAGTAGATAGATTCTCCTGACAGGTTCATTCCAGAGTTTTCATCGGATTCAGCACTTTAGCAGATCCTAAGACCTCAGTGGATCTTCCTGCAGCTTCAGATTCAACCTCTCTAACCCCCAACAATTTATATTGGGTACTTAGTACTTGTCAATGGAAAAATCGTGATGCATCAAAAACAAATTACAGGAATGGAAAAAAGCAAAGGCATTTAATGTTATGCTATAGAGCTAATTTGCTTTCCTCCACATTTATTTATTTATTTATTTATTTATCTAAAAGGATTCTGTTAGATTTCCTTTGATGCTTCTACAGTCCCATACAATATACATTCACTTTAGAGTACATTCAGATCTCAGACCACACCATCAAGTGGTCTGTCGGTCATAAGTGGTCAATGTCATACCAAATAAAATTAAACCCGTAGCCCTCACATAGTGCAGTAAGCATTAATGGAATTTAGGCTCCCTATATAGTTTAACTCCAACTCTATAAGGAATGAGGAAAAAAGGAATACGCTAATAGAGGTGTAGATATGAACCTTTCCACACTTCACAACAAGTCAGATCCAGTATTCTAGTCAAGATTTTTTGGTACATCAGGTTTAATGGATTTGCACCCCCACTTTCCTCCCACCCCAAAAATTCACAAATGAGAAAGTAAGTTGAAGGCCATGACAGTTTATTTGGGAAAACTGTACCTGTCTGATAATGTCTGATACATATCACAGCTTAATTTCCTCCTAAGACACGTACATGTCATTAATACTAACCTTCTAGAATACTTCAACTGGACCAAGACCAATTTCTGAACAGGTCTTAATACATCCCCATAGACTTATTTGATTGTAGTCTGATCTTATTACTGCAAAGACATTTAATAAAACAGTATCTGGCTTAAGCAAACATAAGCCATGGAACTCAGCTCAAACCTAGCTCATTACTATTTCACGTAATTAAATGACATATGGGAAGCCGGCGTATTGCTGAAAAGAGCTGTTACAGGAAGTGGTGAGTTTTGAATGTAGAACAAGACACTGTGAGGAAGACAAAGAGCAACTCAGCCCTATGACTATGGTCCTTATTTTATGGTCAATCTTGTTGTTTGCAGCATTCTTTTAGTAGCCTGGAAATGGAGTTTTTTCCTCACTGATTGTCTTGTCTTTTACAAACACTGTTTTTTTTCCTCTTCTTTATAGAACCATTATGGTTGGAAGAGACCCTTGGGATCATCGAGTCTAACCATCTATTCTGTATTTTACTTCTTTGGCTATGTACTAGAAGCACTGCCAAACACAATTTGCGCAAAATAGCAATTTCCAGGCATTTGTGGATGAATCTTAAAACCAAAACTACATTCTTGCATTTATTCGTCTAAAACAGAGGTGTGGGGTTAAGCTGCAAAAACTCACAATATTGAGATAAAGAACTGCACATTTCTGCTGCATAGGTGAGGAATGATTTGTATTTAAATGTAACTGATGCTTAACTACCTTTTTCCAGGCTTTCATTTGTTTAAGCTATCTTTGATTAATTTCATTACAAACATAAAAAGTAAACATTTTTCTTCCTTGGAAGGTTTTGTTATTTTTGTTTAGGAGAAAAAAATAGGTTAAATAAAATCCCTCTTTCAAACTGACCTATAAGAAGGAAACCAATCAGTAAGAAACACAGACTTCAGACTTAATTCAAGGGAAGTAAGCCAGAAAACTCTTTAAAAGATAGTGTTTACGAATATATAAATGCACCCTGCTTGTCAAAAATATTTATACAAAAATTAAGACAATTGTTAATTCTTAAGTGTTACAAACATAAAAATACCACCTGTTTTCCAAGTCAGTTCAGCCAAGACATTTTTCAGATCATGTATATTACTGAACATCCCTGAAAATTTGTAACTTAGTAAACTGATGAATCACAGTGGAGTTTCAACTCAGAACTGGCAATGCAGATGCAAGTCTGAAGTTAAACTGAATCAACAACTGAACAATGAGCAGATCATTTGCAAACTTAAAAAAAAGTTCCAGCCATATAGCTTGTATTTATATCCCCTTGACATATGTCATTTTTTTTAGGCTAGCTCTTCAAATTTCCACTCACAGTAACGCTGTATACTAAAAAAAAAAACCACAAACAAACCACCCCTTACTGTATTATTCACCTTGGAAGGGGGAATAAGTGGTGTATTTCTCTATATGTGCTTAACATCCTAGTACATGTAACAAGTAGTCTCCATTTTCAGAGAAAGCATGAATAGATTTAAGCTCTCCTTTTTAAGCCAACATTTGCCATAAGACAGTACTTGCTGTGCAAACTGGATGGCAGCTGATTTTTTCCAGTCAATGTGAGGTTCCATAATCAGTTCCTGTCATAGGCATCAACCCTTCATTCATTCAATCATAAAAATGTGACTTACTAGAAAAGGAAAAATAGAGTCTAAAGGCACAGAATCACATAGCTGCTCTAGTCGGAGTCTGTAAACAGAGAATTGTTTGAATTTAGGAAATCCAAATCTAGGAAAGTAAAAAGGCAGCTGAAGCAGGCTCTGATCTAGCCAGCTTCCTTAAAGACCCAAAGGGTTGTGAGGTCTACAAAGTATGCACTAAAATACCATATTTCAAAAAGCAATAAGGCAAATAGTATACTCATTATTTCAAAAAAGTTACAATGGTAGTGTAGGCATACACAGTATAACTTAGTTACAATGCGTGGTACTGTTTCTACTACATAGCCCTATTAACTGCTTCCTTTCTACATAATCAGAGGTTAAACTGGGGTTCCAGGTGAACGCAAAACCATCCTTGTACCACCGTCTACCACTGGCAACAGTTCTTCAGCAGCAGCAGCAGCATCTGCTCTGGTGCCTGGGTCACGGTCATGCTGAGGGAAGTCCGCAAATCAGAGATTAAACACTGTCATCCTTGTGAAGAGCTTCTTCTAGCTTTTGTGTCACTTTTTGAAAAAAGAGTATTTGCTGTTGCAAGAAATGCTGCATCTGTGATTTAAAGTCCCTCACACGAATTTTGTGGAAATGATTAATTTCTGCTAGGGTCGCAAAAGAAATAATGTTACAGCGTTCTTGAATGCCCTCGGCTTTTTGGAGCTCCATCTTCCCCTCTTCCACATGCCGCTTACTCTCCTTGACTTTGGTAAGGGCTCCTGTGTAGAGAACAAAACAAAACAAGTGGAACTGTGAGAACAACATAGACTCAATTACTGTACTTTTAACAAACGATTTAACAACAACAAACATTTGCATAAGGCTGATG
>VZTM01019437.1:115458-135262 GCA_013400555.1 Jacana jacana
TAAGCCAGAAAACTCTTTAAAAGATAGTGTTTACGAATATATAAATGCACCCTGCTTGTCAAAAATATTTATACAAAAATTAAGACAATTGTTAATTCTTAAGTGTTACAAACATAAAAATACCACCTGTTTTCCAAGTCAGTTCAGCCAAGACATTTTTCAGATCATGTATATTACTGAACATCCCTGAAAATTTGTAACTTAGTAAACTGATGAATCACAGTGGAGTTTCAACTCAGAACTGGCAATGCAGATGCAAGTCTGAAGTTAAACTGAATCAACAACTGAACAATGAGCAGATCATTTGCAAACTTAAAAAAAAGTTCCAGCCATATCGCTTGTATTTATATCCCCTTGACATATGTCATTTTTTTTAGGCTAGCTCTTCAAATTTCCACTCACAGTAACGCTGTATACTAAAAAAAAAAACCACAAACAAACCACCCCTTACTGTATTATTCACCTTGGAAGGGGGAATAAGTGGTGTATTTCTCTATATGTGCTTAACATCCTAGTACATGTAACAAGTAGTCTCCATTTTCAGAGAAAGCATGAATAGATTTAAGCTCTCCTTTTTAAGCCAACATTTGCCATAAGACAGTACTTGCTGTGCAAACTGGATGGCAGCTGATTTTTTCCAGTCAATGTGAGGTTCCATAATCAGTTCCTGTCATAGGCATCAACCCTTCATTCATTCAATCATAAAAATGTGACTTACTAGAAAAGGAAAAATAGAGTCTAAAGGCACAGAATCACATAGCTGCTCTAGTCGGAGTCTGTAAACAGAGAATTGTTTGAATTTAGGAAATCCAAATCTAGGAAAGTAAAAAGGCAGCTGAAGCAGGCTCTGATCTAGCCAGCTTCCTTAAAGACCCAAAGGGTTGTGAGGTCTACAAAGTATGCACTAAAATACCATATTTCAAAAAGCAATAAGGCAAATAGTATACTCATTATTTCAAAAAAGTTACAATGGTAGTGTAGGCATACACAGTATAACTTAGTTACAATGCGTGGTACTGTTTCTACTACATAGCCCTATTAACTGCTTCCTTTCTACATAATCAGAGGTTAAACTGGGGTTCCAGGTGAACGCAAAACCATCCTTGTACCACCGTCTACCACTGGCAACAGTTCTTCAGCAGCAGCAGCAGCATCTGCTCTGGTGCCTGGGTCACGGTCATGCTGAGGGAAGTCCGCAAATCAGAGATTAAACACTGTCATACTTGTGAAGAGCTTCTTCTAGCTTTTGTGTCACTTTTTGAAAAAAGAGTATTTGCTGTTGCAAGAAATGCTGCATCTGTGATTTAAAGTCCCTCACACGAATTTTGTGGAAATGATTAATTTCTGCTAGGGTCGCAAAAGAAATAATGTTACAGCGTTCTTGAATGCCCTCGGCTTTTTGGAGCTCCATCTTCCCCTCTTCCACATGCCGCTTACTCTCCTTGACTTTGGTAAGGGCTCCTGTGTAGAGAACAAAACAAAACAAGTGGAACTGTGAGAACAACATAGACTCAATTACTGTACTTTTAACAAACGATTTAACAACAACAAACATTTGCATAAGGCTGATGAATGTATTTCTATGGGTGCATATAGATATGAATGAAAAGGAATAAAATAAAAGCTTTTTCATGTAAGGAAGTCACAGAACAGTGAATCTTGTTTAAAAAAAAAAATCACACTTTTTAAGGCTCTAGCTTGCAAAAGTTAGTAAAACATGCCTGCTTCACAATCTTACAGATCAGATGGCGTCCTTCAGAGAATAACTGATAAATACATCAGTAGTGGGAAAAAATGAAAGCACTAGAAAACTACTCAGATCCATTTAAGCCTACACAAACACCAGAAAAACAGCCTCTTTAAGAAAGTGGACTTTGTGAAACACCACTTTTCCAAATCTTTGAGAAGTATCAAAAGGAGACTGGAATACACAAAATCTTGTCAATACACCACTCTGCTTTTACACTTCAGGTGCCCCAAAATTAATATTGGCTACTAGAGAATCTAAAAGTTTATTTCAAAGTCACAGATGTGGAAATAGACTTCACACACTCTTGTAGGAGCCAGACAAAAAACAGAGCAAAAGAACTGACACTCCTCCTTCCCCAAACACCTCATTAGAGCACACACATCCTATGAAAATGAAATATCACCCCAAACAGACCTAGCCAAAGCAGACTCATACACTGACAGCGTACCAAGACATGTCTTAAGACATTTATCTTCTTGGACTCAATTTCCCATACAGCTACTTTGCATTAAATATTTTGTACGTATTTTATTCATATAACTAAAACCAATCAGACCCATACAGCTTTTATCTTCTCAGAAGATGTTAATGATAGAACATTTTTTCACATTATGATTGAGCTTTAGTTACTTGTTCCTTGGACTATTTGTAATGCCTTCACTCTCTTTCCTTTCAGATCACACTTCTTACCATCCACATGGCTACAGTTCACTGACAGGATGCTCTTCACATTGCCCTGAAGAAATGCTTTTCTCTGCACCCTGCAGTGACACTTGCCAGCAAGCTGACAGAGAAACCTCTCTGCCTACATCTTACAGGGAGACAAGCTCCACTCTACTCTGCCACTTTGCTCTGCCCTGGTCTGTGTGCAGGTCTGGAGCCCTCAAGACAGGAAGGCCATGGGCCTGATGTAGTGGCTCCTGAGGAGGGCCACCAAAATGATCAGGGGGTTGGAGCACCTTTGCTACGAGGACAGGCTGAGGGAGCTGGGGTTGTTCAGCCTGGAGAAGAGGAGGCTCCAGGGAGGCTTAATAGCAGCCTTCCAGTCCCTGAAGGGGCCCTATAGAAAGGCTGGGGAGGGCCTGTTTACAAAGGCCTGCAGTGACAGGATGAGGGGCAATAGCTTCAAGCTGGAGAAGAACAGATTTAGATTGGATATTAGGAATAGGTTCTTTACTATGAGGGTGGTGGACCACTGGAAGAGGTGCCCCAGGCTGGGGTTGAGGCCCCTTGCCTGGAGATCTTGAAGATAGGGTGTTGAGGGATATGGTGTAGGGGAGAATTTGTAGAGTAGGGCTGAGGGTTGGACTTGATGATCCCAAGGGTCTCTTCCAACCTAAATGATTCTATGATTCTATGATAAGGCTCAAGAAGGCCTGGGCAACTAGGTCTAGTTGAGGGTGTCCCTACTATGTGGAGGTCAGACTAAGTGACCCTAGAGGTCCCGTCCAGCCTGGATCATTCTAGGATTCTATGATTCTATCTGCTGGATGAGCAGGTTTGTCTTGTTGTTAGCCTGAATCCACACATGTAGTAAACACTATGAAGGACTGAAAACAGCAGTTTACCAGCAGTAATACTATTATGAGGGATTTCCTTCCTGTGCCTGTTTAGCAAGCTGTTTCGAAAGTGCCTCTGTCAAGAGCCCTGACACATCTCCACAATTCAGATCTGGACTACAGAATCACAGAATGATATGGGGTTGGAAGGTATCTCTGGAGATCATCTAGTCCAAACCCCTGCCAGAGCAGGTCAACCCAGAGCAGGTTGCACAGGAACATGTCCCAGTGGGTTTTTAATATCTCCAGAGATGAAGACTCCACCANCCAGAGATGGAGGCTCCACCACCTCCTTGGGCAACCTGTTCTGATGCTTTGCCATCCTCAAAGTGAAGAAGTTCCTTCTCATGTTTAGATGGAACTTCTTACGTTCAAGTCTGTGTCCATCTCCTCCTATCCTCTCATTGGGCACCCCTGAAAAAAGACCAGCCCCTTCCTCTTGACACCCACCCTTTAAGTATTAATAGGCACTGATCAGATCCCTACTTGGTCTTTCCAGGCTGAAAAGACTCAAGTCTCTCAGCCTTTCCTCATAAAAGAGATGCTCCAGGCCCCTCTATGACCTCATGTCTAGCCACATCTGGGTTAGCTGCCCACACAGAGTGTTGGGGACCAGCCAGGGAGCAGAGATGCTGGCTGGACTTCCTTCAGGCATTTTTCCTGCGCCCCTGCCTGTGGCAGCTGATCCCCTGCCCACCTCACACCCCTCCTGCCCCAGGAGGCCAGGCAGAACAGAAGGTCAAGGTACGCTCTTACTAGAAGCAAGTGAAAATATCAGATGATTTGGCAGACTTGGGGAAAAAGTGTGTTGCATTTTTGAAATTAAACGGGGGCTCTGATTTGCATTATAAATAAAATCTGGAATTCCTAAAATCAGACAAGCATGCACAACATTTCTCCATTCAGCTTCTAACAACAACTTGTTAACTCATGTGGGACTAGTTTTAATTGCAAACACTTGAAAGTACTTCCTCTGTTATCAGTTCTTCTCTACTTTTAAAATAATATTTTTCTGCTTAATTTGCATTTAGGCTGTGCTGTATGTGGCATCTCCTGTCTGCAGCCCTGGTATGAGCTCTCAGTTGTGAGCACAGAATCATAGAATGGTTCAGGTTGGAAAGGGACCTTGAAGGTCATCGAATTCCAACCCCTCTGCCATGGGCAGGGACACCTCCCACTAGACCGAGTTGCTCGAAGCCCCATCCAGCCTGGCCTTGAACACTTCCAGGGATGGGGCATCCACAGCTTCCCTAGGCAACCCCTTCCAGTGTCTCACCACTCTCACAGTAAAGAATATCTTCCTAATACCTAATCCAAATCTACCCTCTTACAGTATAAAACTGTTAACCATTCATGCTATCGCTACACTCCCTGATAAGAGTCCCTCCCTATGTGTCCTTTAGGTCCCCTTTAGGTACTTGGAGGCTGCCACAGTGTCTCTCTGGAGCCTTCTCTTCTCCAGGCTGAACAAGAGAAGCACTTCCCCTCCCATATGACATGCTTGAAAGAAAGGCCATACAAAAGATTTTCCTTTGAGGTGGTGGTGGGGATGGGCTCCACACATTTCTGGTCCCCACAGCCTGCCAGCGTGGTGGCTCAAAGCTTGGCACCAGCTGCTACAGCTGATTGACCTCATCATCTCCAGCCTGGCCCAAAAAAACACCACCAAAAAACTTTTTCCACATGCAGTGGTGCCAGCAGTAGGAACATGCCAGAAGATCTGTATTTTCTCTCCTGAGGAGTGAGGAATCTGTGAGGTAGGACACAATCTGAAAAATATTTAATTCCCTCTTTTGCAAAAAGGATGCTTCATTCAGCAAAGAAAATCAGCCTTAGCAGAAATTTTTTCTTCATTTTGTGGGCGTGGAAGGATTTGTTTATGGCTGTGAAAAACTGAAATTTGGGACTTACTGGGAGCCAGATGGAGCTGGTTAAATAAACATGACAACTCTTCAGTTGTGATGTAGGAAACAGCTTTAGATGTTATTTCTAGAATGACCTAACTAGAAGGAAAATATTGAAAATACTGAAAAATACTAAAATTTCCAGCATCAGCAGCTGAAAGCATAACTAAGTTCTGGAGTGTGTATAATCTTTGAATTGTTTTACATCAATAAAAAACAAGACACACAGATTTCTAATGGTGAAAGGGTGGTGGAGGATGCTGGGAAACTGGGAAGCAGAGAGCAGACCCTTGTGTGCATCCCTGCTTCAAAAGAAGGCTCTTGCTCAGAGATGCCCAACTAGGGGATGGGTCCTAGTGGCTCTCTATCCAACCCCGAACCCATCTCACTCCAGGCTGTTCACCATGAACTCCCCTACCTTCAGCCTCATCAGTCTATTGATTGTTCTCAGCACCTAATCCAGAACCTCCCAGCTCCCACTGCCACCCCCACAGGCTGTTGAGGTTGAGCAAACCTCCTCCAGTTGAAGTACCCTGCAGAAACATCTCCTGGTTTCTGAATTTAATGATACGAACACTTAGTATTGGTCTGGACAACACAAAAAAAGCAAGGTGCATTTTAAAAAAACCCCAAAGCAGAAGCCTAGAAAACGCTAACACACATTTTAGGGAAAAGAAACAGAAGGAGCCACATCCCAATGCATATTAGCTCAGGGGAACCTCCTGTCGAATATGTCTGGGATAAATATCCACCAATGCACCACTCCCAGAGGGATGTAATACATAAAAATAAAGGCATGGGGTTTTTTAGCTACAGCTCTACAGATTCCGTGAAGTCTTGTCCATGCCTTTAAAGTTCCTGGTCCAATGAAAAGACCTTCTGTCACAAGATCATGTTCTCGTGGTCAGGACTAGCTTTCAAACAGTGAAGAGGGCCTGGATCAAAGAAGCTGCAAACAGCTGTGATACATCTATTTCTGTTCTTAAAGGTGGGGAAAAGCAGATGTGAATGCTGGTATTAGAGAGTGGTGCTCACAGAATGCTGCTTTAAGGGCTTAAGAGAAACTCACAGGTGTCAGTAACTTGAAGTGTGACATTAGACAACACAATATAAACCCATTTATTTGGGTTTATATTGTGTCTCCAAGTTCTTCAGTTGTGTGGTACAATCAGTCTAGCAATGTGCTAGCAGCCTCAAAGACAGAGACAATGTAAAATTCCTGCTAGAATTAAGTACTTCCCAGCTGTAAAACACACAATACAAACAGCAATTCAAACAGGTGCTGAGCAGTTACCAGGAAAAAAAGATGTGTATTGAGTCAGAAAGGTGCCCAGGCAAACAAGAGGTTGCCATAAGGCAGGAAGAGTCATATGCTCATAAAAAGACATGTACAGGTATATATATTTTCAGGAAACTAAATAAAGAATTCCAGAACCTGAGAGCACTCAGATTTGGGTCAAACAATATATTTTCACATCACCTGCAGTTTTATTACGCTAACTAATGTTTTGAGATTGCTGAAGAGTCAAATAAGGGTGAGTTTGAATCCGTACTTGAAATTGTACTTACTCTCCCTTCACACTCCAAGTCTGCATATATACACGTAAATCCATGCTGATGCAAGTGGCTCCAAGTTCTTCAGTTGTGTGGTACAATCAGTCTACCAGCAGACAGCCCTACGCTAGTTCCTCACACTTCACATACATGACACAAGCTCAAGTTGCAGCCTGCAACGTGACCAGAAGGCAGAGGTTTTGGGGCTGTGCTCATGAAGACTGCAATCAGGACTGCTCTTCACTCAACTCCTCTGTCTCACCCGAAGCCAGGTCTGCCCTGTGACTGCCAGCAGCCAGCACAGGCCATTAGAAGCTGAAGAAGAGCAGCACCTGCTAAGGGTGCACCATCTTCCCACTGCCCCATTTCTAGCTCTCCTTGAAGCACCCAAACATCAGCTTTTGAGTGTTGCATGCAGAAGTCAGGAGTGAAATGTCAGCTGTGTCTCAAGACACTAGTGCAAAGACAAGCTGAGAGAAATGGAATCCTTCTACTTGCATACCCTATTCATAAATGATACTGGAAAGGGTAACAGTCATGAAAATGGCAGAATGGAAAAAACCCTGAGGAAGGTGATCATTCTGGCCTTGGTATCAGTGGTAAGTGTGGCAAAATCAAAGAGTGCAAGACTCTTGGCCACTGCCTTTGAGAAGTCCCCTCACCAACAGGCTTTGGTGTGACGGCAAGACTTTCTGTCAAACTCCAAAGGCTCCTTTGAGAGATGGCTCCCTCATGGGGAAGGACAGGTGGGGCCAGAAAACACTAAGATCTTCAAAGAAACTCACAAGTTTGACAAAGAAAACCTCTCAGCAGTTGTACCTTGTAAACCCTGTGAAAAGAAAATGACCCAGGCAATAAACAATTTTTCAACTTTCTACTATCAGCAAGCTACAAAACAAAATCTGGTGCATTATATACTAGAAAGTAAAACAACTTAAATTTCCATGGCATTCAGCTGCCCATCATATTAAATGGTCTAACAGTAGGCATGGTGTTTCCTTCAAAGAGGCTATTGAAGGGAGAGTTTTGAACTAGCTTAACAACTCCCTTTGCCTTACTTTTGTTACAAGTCACTCTTCTAATACGAGACACCACCTCTGAAAGGGACAAAACAATCTATTCGTTGCATTGCTTTCATCCAAGGATGTAAATGCAGAAAATGTAACTAGAAATACGTTTTCTTTTTCCTTACCTAATGAGATCATTTAACTACAGCTCTTTACTTAAAGATTTGAAAAGGCAAACCCTGGGGAGGCCACATGTGTAGCTCAGTTTTGATTTATCTGTCTCCTGAAACAAACAACTGTGGAGGAACCACCAACACCTCTAACTTTGCAGGTGACTGCCAGAACAAGCCTGTCTACATGGCCACCCCATTTACACCACATCTAGCAAAGATGTTGTTAGGGGATGACTCAACTGACTAATCCAATAAAAAACTGGATTTGGCCTGCAGGGGAGGGAGGCTGTGGCTTAGTTTTATCAACGGCTTAGCTATGTGATCCAGCTCAGCCTGGGGCTACACCAGCTTTAGCTCCAACACAAAGGAAGTTACAGAAGCACTGCACCAGATTACAAATAACGTGAAACCCTGCTCCAAAAAAAGCCCCTAAACTTCCCTCTCTCATCCAAAGTGAAATGATGAAACTATGTGTAGCAAAACAGAGATTTTACTACATTGACAGATTGTTTAAGAACACCCTGAGCACATATTAACAAAAGAAGCCTACATTAAGATTCTGCAAATTCTTTACATTTTCTGGCCCAGATTTAGCATAGAAAACAGCATAATGGGAATTTGTCTGAAATGAAAACCAGAAGACTTCTCCAGTGGAAACTGAACTGTATAAAAGAAATGTCACAGGGAAAAAGTGCCATTACAATAATTAATATAGGAACAACTTGCTACAGTGAAATATGTTTTTGCAGTTTTAAACAGAAAAAGGCACGTGATCTCCAACATCAAAGGCAAGACAACGAAGTCACTTGTTCTTTCTGAAAGTGCCAATACAACAGAGTTTTCAAAAACAATCTTTCTAATTCAAAGATTATAGTCTTATCCTTAGGGGCACAGAACTATTATAACAAAGTTCTATTTTCCATAATGGACACTAGAAATACGAAAAAAAAACCATATCAAATTGCAATGCCATTAGTTGTACAATGGATTTAGTATAGATACAGATACAGAGAAATGGCTATAATGCTTTTAGAATCTGCAGCCTAACAATAGTTTAAAAAATTAGGTTTGTTTTTTATTATTTTGTTGCCCATTGCTCAAAAAACCCACGGAATAAAATAATGCTATCCTATAAATCTAGGCTCATAAATTACAGTACTCTCCTAACTTCTAGGTTAACATTGACTGACTGCAAAATTAGTAGTGTCAGACAGAATTATTTGCGCTTCCAGTTACCCTGCTGCAAAGCTCACTGAAAGCTGTCACCCACAGATGCATTCCTCAGTTCAAAACGAAACCACTTTCTAATCTATACAATTCAGAGACATACAAAAATAAACCAGCCTTTTCTAGAGATTTCAGAAACTTCATTAATCTCATCTGGTGGTTCTAACGCATACATTGATTTAATTAACACATAACTGATTAATGATGGCGTTAGAATGCACAGAGTCAAACATCACTCAATTTTAAAGACCTACCAGGGTTAATGGGTACTATACATGTCTAACCAACCTTTTTTTTTGGTTTGTTTTTTTTTCTAATTTTAAATAATGTAATATTTAAGACCCAAGTAGATTAATTGTGCAAATATCCGCCAGTTGGTGTACACACACATAGGAAGAGCACACATGGGCAACTTATTTATCCAAATCTCCAAGGACTGTAATCACACCTGTGCATGTTCAGAGGCTCCAACATGCTCCTGCTACTGAAAAATATTTAAATTATCACATTGGCAATGGGCATTTTAGTTCCAGAGTCCTCCAGAGGAACCTCTAGGCTTTGGTGTGCAGCTCCTCTGGTACAACTGTTCTGCTGGGCCATGCTACAGCACACCCAACAAGCCGCAGCTCGCCCTTGAAACAGTTTATAATACCAGGTGAGCAAGACAGCAAAATAAATGGAAGAAACACTACAGAATTATCAGTTTATTGCATCTCCGGCCCCGCACAACCCCATTAAGCAAACAAAAAAAAAGCCCATATCGCTAGGTAATTGCTTGTAAAAGCTGTGCAAAATCAAATGGAAGTTTTCTGTTCAAATCTTGAATGCAGTGACTAACGTATCTTTAGATGCATTGTACACAGTGTTTTAAGCAAACAGATGACCTTATTTCAGCCACTGAATCATGTTTACACTCTGTTCATGCATAGTTCTGGCCTTATAGGTACCTACAGTTAAGTCTGAAAGGAGGCCTGTCAGAAACAATTTGACCTTGAAATCCAGCTAAATTGTGTGTATTGCTGTCCTTTATCACAGACTGGCTTCAGAAAGCCAGCCATGTTTTTCAAGGTGGATACACTTGAAAATCCAAGCCATCGCCATTTGCAGAAGCATCAAGATGAAACCTTTTGGTGATTTTAAGTCCTTCTCACTAGCTTACATCTAAGTGGGGCATCAAGCAGGCGTTTACGATGAATCTCTGTTTTTCCAGAATTAATGTTGGTCTATTACAGTTCAGCTGTCATAGGTTCTGAACACTAGTTTTCCCAGTTCGGATGCTAGAGAACAGGCACTTTCCTGTTGGAATGATGCTACAAACTCTTAATATCTTTTGTAAATGCCCTGTTATAATGCAGACTCCAAGACAGCAACCTAAATCAGGAATGACGCTCTGCATGGGTGATATAAATTAATTTTCATTAATACTCATGTCTTGGTTTAAGCAAAACAGGATTAATCTCTATTTCAGTGATTTTGCTTTCTGGTAAGGTCACCTCTAATGCTAGGGAAAGCTGTATTTTTAGAAGACACTCTGAATTTGTAAAATATTTGCTTCGTAGCCAGCTACGGTATGTGGCTGCAGCACTTGACTCCAATATTTGCTGTCCATGGCCAGGAGCGCATAGCTTCCTGGTGATAGAATGGGATCACTTTGATTCTTATGGGTTCTGTATTGGTGCTGGGATCAATACCGTTTCTTTAGTGTTATTAATGTTATTTAGCCTTTTTTCTATTAAATCTGTTTCTATTTCAACGCTTGCATTCTCTTGTTTTTTTCCCCAATTTCCCTTTTTGGGTTGAGAGGGGTCACTGGATAACAGAATAATTGTCTAAAGGACAATGAACTGTTGTGGGTTCTTCAAACCCTAAGAACTAGTTAACAGCATATGAGCAGAAACGCATCCCCTGGATCTACAGAAGATGAGTGTGAGTCATGGTCAGAATGGATGTATCATTCTATTAAATGGTAACTTATTCAAAGTTTTTGGAAGACTCATGGGATGTGGGTGGACAGAAAAAGACAGGTGAGGCTGCACATCGATAATCATATATCATTACTGTGAGAAGCAAGTATAAATGCAGGTACCACTGACTCTTACATCCCATGGAGGCGCCACGGAAGACCTGCTTTTGGATGTTGTGCTCTGTGAAGGCTGAAAGGAAGCAAAGCAAGCACGGTTTATGGTCTTTGCTTGTCCACCATCATCTGTTGAGCTCCAATACTGCCCTAAAATAAGCCCGTGCAACATGCACAGACTGTTTCACATCAATTCATATGAAAAGAGTCAAGATCCAAATGAAATGCAGGTACTGCTCCACTTTTTCCCTAGCACCCCTTAAAAGGTAGGCATGTGAATGCTGCAGTATCTGTGAATGCAGTATTTGTAAGGACAAAAAGTAGTAGACTCCTTGTTGCAGGAAAAATATGCAAGGTAAATAATCATTAATGTAAACAATTAAAATACATTATAGAATTAAAAAAAACAGACCATGTGAATATTATAATAAAATAATATTATATTCATATTATAGAAAAGAAATGCCGTACTTTACATATTGTTATATTGTTAATTAATTTAAAACTGTAATAGGTATGTTTAATAAATTAATTAGTATATATTATAATATCTACTATAGTAATAAAGAGAATAATGCAACTTTTTAAAGGCAGAAGAGAATTGTCTGCCTATTTAGGAGGATGGGATCTGCTGCTTTGAGTTTGGGCTCATATAAAACCGCAAGTAGACTGAGAAAGTAGTGGCGCTATAATGTGTATAGTGTATAGTATACAGTAAAATGTATACAATACAGTGACCCTTGGTAGAATGGATTTTTCTTCAGTATGCTTCCAATTAGCCGGCATAGCTATTCACGTGCATAAAGATTCAAAACTGTAAACCTGAAAAAACTAGAATAGCAAGTTGCTGTGTACCGCAGGACAAAATGCCAGTGTAAACTCCCAATCACAGCAAGAATCTGCTTTTCACATTGTTATAAAAGAGTTGCACGTAGGCATAAAAAAGGGTAGTTCAGTTTGCCACAGAAGTTGTCCATCCGTGATATGTACCTACCTACAATAAAGGCTGAAACCCTCACACTGCTTCCTGCTCTGCTACAATAACAACCCCAGGTTACTGACAAGAACTGAACAGGTTATTTGAATGTTATATTCTGCCACTGATTTAATGAAATTCCACTCCAAAATGTAAAACACACTTTTTGTTAGGGTTTTAGTTTGTGGGTTGTTTTCTTTTCTTCTAAATTTTATTTCAATCCTCATGGTCTCCATGCAATATATAAACACGACTGTGCAGACAGTGTTTGCCATTTGTTTGCTCTAGTTTGCTGGTAAGACTCACATTTTGGGGGCTAAGCCAAATGTGATTTCATTTTTTTTTAATTAGAATTTTCAAATTCTGTGCTAGGCAACTTAAAATAAGTAGTGAACTAGCTGGATAAGTTTATAGAGTTTGCACATGTTAAGCTGGCATTTTAACCGTTCAAACAAAGTCTAACAATGAAGTCATGGAAAGGCTGGAAACATGTCCTTGTTTCAAAGGTGACTTGCAAAATACAAAAAAAATACAAAAATCTTCCAACTTGTTTATTTTAGATAATGTGCTTACGAAGACAGGGAGGAGCTCTGGGAGCTACTTTCCATTTTTGGTCTTCCAATTCTTGTCTCCCCTGTTTGGATGGAAATCCTTTTAGCAAGACCTGGAGCTTTCTCAGCTGCAAGAGAACCATCTTGCTATCCTGATTCTTTGTAAGTTTCAAACTGAAAAGGTATTTCAAAGTCTATGAAATAAAATTATGGCCTCTTTCCACAACATAATTTGTAATTTTTCCAACATCTGCACTGTTCTACCACACTCTGACTGCCCACAAGGTTTTCCCGGTAGACAGAGCCTTAGTGCCTGCAGTAAACAAGTACCCGTAAGGGCACAGGAGGTGACAGTACACCACCACACCTACAGGTGTGCACTCTGATCAGAAACTTCCAGCCTGCTGGGACCTAGTGGGCAGCCTGGACAGATTTTCTGGTGTGCAGCAATGCGTGCAGTCACTCCCACAGGAGGAATAGTTATACCTTTTCTCTGCTATCAGCCGTTTTGGAAAAAAATCAGTGGCATTTTATCAGCTATGAAATGTCACTCTGTCACCAAATGCATACGATATCAGGCTAACAGGTTTCAGAAGGCATCAGATGAGGACACTGTGACTGCACAGGGTTTGCTCTCTGAGAAAGCTACAGTAAGAAGAGACTGCAGGCAGAGTGGGAAAAAATAGATAAATAAATGATACTTTAAAATGACTCGTTCATCTTTTAGGTGGGGCAATAGAAGTCCATTTTTCTCTCTTCCTGTTTATTCAAGTAAGGCCATTGCACAATTTTTGTGTTGTTTATTGTTGTCCTCTGATTTTACACGTAACAAGTAAGCTATAATTTTACACAGTTTCTACATATGAAGATTCCTTCACATTTTAGCCATCTAAAAGTCTCAAGTTTCTGCAATTACCTTCAAATACTGGGAGGCAATACTGGGTGATTCAGCAGCAAGCAGGCAATGAAACATCATCGCTGTGGCAGCAACAGGGAGGCTGACAGGGCAACAAATACAAGCCCTCCCTGAGCAACCCATCCTTTCTCATCAAAGTGCTTAAACAGATGGATACCAATCCCCATCTCTTTTTACTGCTGTAAGGGTCATCTGGCTAGGATTACCTGCCTAGCTCTTGGCCAGTAGCTACCTGAGTTGAACCCCATGCAAAGTGGGAGGAAAGACTGACAGAAGGGCAAACAGGGATGGGAAAACCATGCCTGTACAACAAATATAAGAGTTCAGAAAGTAAGTAAAAAAGCATTGCTTTCACACTGTGATATACAATTTTAGGTGTGACGTTTGACCAAGATGACCAATATGATTAATGGACACGCACACCCTTCCATCCCCCTGCAAAAATAAAAAATATTAGAGCTCCAGGTTTCAGCGCTGTTTGGGTTTTTTTGACTTGAAATTTTGATGCATTTCCAGCTGGAATGTTTCTTCGCCTGTAATTTTATAAGACACTCTAAAAACATACCCAGCACATTCTCTAAAGCCAATGTCTAGAATTAAGTCCACTTTAGAACATTAGCCTTATTTTACTTGTCACAAACAGTGATCAAGAAGCAAAATGTTATTCAGGGTTTTTTTAAGTAATTCTCTTGAATCTTGGTACACAGAGGAAACAGAACTGCTGCCTACATTTTCAAAAATATTTAGACTACCTTCTCAAATCTGTTTGCAAAAATCAGAACCAGAAGTTTGTGTACTGTTAGCATCATACTGCTAAGAGAAAGGAGAAATCTGGAAAGCAGAGATAAAACAGCAAGTCGGTATTTCTTCCACTTTCAGGAACCACAAGAGGACAATTATAGTAATTCCTCCAACAAAACTTGAAAGAAAGAAATCTGACACCCTGTAACTTCTCTCACTAAGCAAAAGGAAGACAAGACAGCCAGACAAGCATGAGCTACAGTACTAGCATACACTCAGATTCTCACAAGGGCATATATTTTCTGAACCTGAACTTGCATAGGCCTGCAGAAAGCATTTATGTTGAAGATTATTGAAGTCAAAAGATCTCATCAGTTGAATGAAGCTCTAGCAATTAATATTTAGGAATTATTTTGCCAAGAACGCCTAGGGAATTTCCACAGCAGACCTTAAAAACACAGAAAATATTATATTATCCATTACAGATGAAGTCAGAAGGCTCCTTTTCTTCTGAGAATCAAAGAAACCGAATCTAGTATTTAAAAGATACATGTTCTGCAAAAGAAAACTACAGGAATGCAGTTTAGTTTTTGACCCTACTGAACATAATATTCCTCTTCTACAAATGTTTTGCCAGAGGCTAAAGAGAACTGAGTACAAGTTTATCTGTTTAACATATTCAGATTGCCCACTCCAAAAAGCACAGGTATATGCAGGAATACTTTCATGCAATCCCTTTAGAAGCATTTACCTCTGAGGGGGTTAAGGGCTATATTCACGAAAAAAATTGGGTGCCGAGATGGTCAAGACACCACTGTGCCATCATCTAACCCTACAAGTGCCAGTTTCCCCCCCAGTTGCTTAGTTTTCCAAATAAAACCTACAAAAAAGTAGTTTTTAAGGAATATATGCCTTCAGGCTGATATGCTCTTTGCCAGTCTCAGTGGGACCCTAAAACTAAACGCTTCCAGATGGAAACATGAGGTATCCATCTCAGCATGTTCTTCAACGTAGGTCTCAATCCAGTGAATCTTCAGACCTGGACTGGAGTACACATGAAACCAGGTAGGGTTTCACAAGGCAAGTTGATCCTCAACTGGCATATGGGACCGAACAGTTCGAATCCTTCCTCAGCCTCTTCTGAAGCAAGAGCTTTAATTCTTCCTTCACCCACAGAAATTGCCTTAAACACTGGGTGCTCAGATGAAGTAACTTCCTATTGAAGCTACTGTCATTCATAAAATACTTACATTAATAAGATAATAAACAGCTTGAAAATATTCCCACAATCCATTGGTTCACACAAGTGACAAAAAAACCAACCCGTTTCTGCACACTCCAGGTCATGTACTATGTCCTCAGCAAAGGAGACAGAAAGACCTGGACTCCACAGCAATTAAAAACACAACAATTAACACATTTTCCTGCTGATACACAGACAAAGCAACAGCGGAGCTTACATGGCTTTAGGTCATAATTCTAGGAGAAAAGACAAAGTTCAAATGGAGGGAAATTTTTGTATCAGACTTATAGATTCTCTCTTTTTNTTTTTTTGCAGAAGTTGCAAAACAGATTAAAAAACTCCAGACATGCAGACTTCTCAGTCCACACCACAAAATATATTTCCGATTCACATTCAGCAGCTGTTCAACTATTTGCAGTAGAGCAAACCCGTAACAGGACAATGCAGTCGAATATTCTGATCACAAATACGGGCATGTTTTGGACACAGCTGCCTTCATTTTTCAGTCCTTCCCAGGTCTAGGAGAATACAGAAATGGAATTAAGAGAAGGTCTTCGTTTTTATCCCAAGTGGACAATATATTTGCACTTTGTAGAAAACAAAGGAGAAGTACTCCTAACTTCAGAGTTCATCTTCTTTAATGGCACAGCCATCAATCACACCACTGGTTCTACCACTTCTAAGGGCACTTGGGGTCATTTTACTGCACAAATAAATTGTTCACTAGAAAATAAAACACTTTAAGAAAGACATGTCAACAACTTTTCAGATGATCTATAATCACCAACAGATATTTGTTTAGCCTATACAGACAATAATTCTTAAAACTGGCAACCGTCCCAGACAGTAAATTTAAAAGAAATCTCTTATCTACATTGTAAGAACACCAAACAGCTAATATTTTCACCTGAAGTTTATAATTTGCAATTGCAAAGTTGTACCTTGTTTTAAGTAACTCTTAACAGTAATAAAATAACAATATGCCGGGCGTAAAAACCATCTTCCTCTGAGCTTTCCTCCAGTCTGCTTGTTTTGTGATGGGAATGATAACAACAAAGGTTTAACTGAGTTCTAACTATGTTCCTGTCATGAATATGGACACACAAAAGACCAACCTCTCAAGCCCATGCCATTTTCTGATGGCAAGCACATATCAGAGTTAATTCTATGCTGAAGGCAGTGTGTGAGCTCAGAGGTGCTGGAGCATTAACACCTGCCTGCACAGCGGCTGGGTGTTTCTGCACCCAGCTCCAGGACAGTGCTCTGGCACACAGTCAGCTCCACACACGTCATGCTCGTGCACCGCTCTAGTAGAAGCTGATTTAGATGAACTTTCCCCATTTCAGCAAGGCAAACCTATCCAGTAAGCACAAATTCAAACAGAACTACAAAAGAAACAGCATTGAGTCAAGCACCTATTGTATTATTCCCAATCCTCTCTTCAAAGTCTCATCTCCAAAAAATACTGCAGTGAAGAACTCTACATAGCCTTAAGGCTTGATGATACACTGTTTAAATAGCGTGTATATATATATATTCTGTTTCTTCCACCTAATAAAAAAAAATCTTTCCCTTTATTTTTTGCCTGAAGCTTATGGATAATCCCATATTAGTTGACAACTCATTTTAAAATGTTCTACTCCCAAATATGAAGTATTGCCAAGGCCACCCTTCCCTCCAAATTTAAAATATCTGAAAGCTGTTATCAGAACACAATACCACAGCAGCTAGCAAAACAACTCCAAGGTTTGACTGCACGCTTCCTTTTTCTCTTCAAAATTGTATTAAGACTGCTTCTGTTTCCACTCACGATTTTCAAGATTCAACAGGAGAAGAATGGAAATCTTATTTTGATGTATGCAATTTTTATGAAAAGCTCACTTTCTTAAATCACAACAAATTGTGCACTTCATACCTACTCCTTTTTCTCAGATTTTCCCAGCATAAATGCAACCCCCCCAGAAGCCTGCCTTCTTGAACTGTTGAAAAAACAGTTCCGACTCTTCCGACTCCTTTATCGTCAAACTTACGGTACTGTTTCAGATGCAAAAGCCCTGGAAATGTCACACAAAAGCAAAAAAGACTGATTCACCATGACTGACAATTCAAGCTCTGCCTCTTGCCATGTACAACACTGCTTATTGATTTCCAAAATAACTTTCAGTAGAGCTTATATGTTTTCCCAGGTAGCTGTTACACACATCCATTTCTGCAGAGCAAAGATGACGTTTTCTTGGTCTTTTTTACAGCTCCAATCCCCACACCCCTTGATCTTTGAGCTGAAAACTACAGATAAGGAATGTAACAGCAAAATGAATAAATGAGGGGGTAGTCTACTCACAATGGTGAAGAACATGTGAATATCACTCATTCCACAGCAGGGAAATCACCTACATGTATATAGTGCTACAAACTTTTATTTATGTGAACAAGTGTCACTAGCTATATAGCAGATGATTATTTCATTTTTGGAGTTTCTTTCTCTCTGACGGATCACAAAGCGCCAAACAAACCGCAATCTGAACCTCAGAAGCATGTTCGACCTAGAAAGATGCTGAAAGGATAACAGGTGGGCAACATCTTCTTATGATAATAAGGGCAAAAGATGAAGAACGCCAGCTAAGAACACTGTGGCAAGACCACTCTTCTTACAAAGGCACCAAGAGAGTTTAACGCGTGGCCAAACCGAGAAGCCCCAGCAGCTTTAAGCATCTCGTCTGACGCAAACACCGCCCCGTGCACCCCACACCAGGCAGTAAATCAGAGGAGTACCTCTGTCTTCAGACTACTTCTTATTTATTGTCTACTCTACCAGATGTTTAAGATACCTAATGTACCTCAAAGAGTAATAGATGTTTTCATACCACTCGATCTCCAGGGTTTGTAAACATGCCTGTTAATCTTTAAAGTATCATCAGCATAGGCAGATGTGGTTTCTTTCAGAGATACACAGCCAAATGAAGCAACCTCTGACCAATAAAATTCCCAAGTATGTCTAGACCTTTGGCACAGAACAAAAACTGTCATAGACGAGCTTTTTGTATTCTTAGCAATAGTCTACCTGAGTAAACATGGAAAGATTTAACCCAAGGCCAGCAAGCCAGACACAGAGCAAATTTAGCCCCTGGCCCCTACATCTGTGCACACCACCGATACCTAAAATTTCATCATTTCAGAAAACACATAAGGGTTTTACCTTTCTGGACATGGATGATGTCTGGAAAGTTGGCCAAATGCCCCTGATACAGCGCTAACAAATCCATCACTGGATCCAGGTCCTGCCGGGGCTGATCTGCAAAGAGGTCCCCGATGGCATCGTAGGCTTCTGCAGTGAAGGCTATGGCTTGGTTGAGGCCAGCTGAAAAGGCCTGCTGGTCCAGCTCAAATGCCTGACTGAGGCACTTAAAGGAGTGCCCCACCTTCTGGTATTCCTTCTTGAAACCAGTGACTTGTTTGCGGGCAAACTCGTTGGCTGTGTGATTAAGCTGCAGGGCACTCTCATCCATCTTCTTCGTGAAGGCTTTGAAGCCATCCACCTGGCTTTCCACCTCCTGCAAGTCCAGGCTGGCCCCAGGCCCTGTAGGGACACTGATGGTCAGGAAAAAGTTGGCACCCACCATCTCATCCTTCTCAGCCTTGCGCTTGCCTTGCTTCCAGGCCTTCTCATCAGTGCTGGGACAGGTGAGGAAGTGCTGGAAGGCATCACACTGAGCCAGCACGGGGTGGCTGCACATGTGGTCCATCCACCAGGCCAGGCCTTTGCGACGTTTGGAGATGAAGTCCTCCTCAAAGCGGCCGGTGGCCTGCTTCTCTGGCAAGTGGGGCACAGAGATGACGGGGAACTTCTCAGCAAGCCGCCCATAAAGCCAGTCAAAGTGCTTGTAGCGGCGGTGCACCTGCTGCCCGGTGTGGCTGGGCACCAGCTTGTAGGCGATGTAGCTCTTCATGCCTTTGAACTTGGTCTGCTTGGTGGGGTCCTCGATGGAGCACTGGAAGGGGTAGGGGTTCTCCTGCCACTCTGGACCTCGGGGTCCCAGCACCACGCAGAGCTTGTCCCCGTCCTTCACAAAGCCCGATGCTTCACCCAGCACGAAGGCCTCTCCGCCAGACTTGACAAAGGTGGAGA
>VZTM01019439.1:0-18688 GCA_013400555.1 Jacana jacana
TCCCAAGCAGGATGGGGAATCTGAAGCAGGCTGTCAGATTAGACACAAAGAGCTGACAGATGCAGCAGATAGAATCCACAGGAATCGCCAGTCCTTCTACAGTAGCATTCAGAGGTAAGGCAACAAAAGTGGCAGACTGATGTGCCTGTACATCAACATCTACATCTAGACCCTTCAATTTATTCATTACATTCAAATTCTTGTAATATTAGAAAAGGAACACACAAGAGAAGTTTTATCCAAGACACTGTCAGAGGAGGCCTGCAGCATACCAAGTGTGGTTACATTGCTCTCAGGGAGGTGATCAATGGCTTGGGGAGCCAGGTGGTTTTTTTCTGTCATGCTGGTGAGGGCAAAGGACTTGAGATAGAATAGATGGATCCTGAGGGTACAGTTTAAAAGCAAGAATTTGGTTCTTACCACCACAAGATCTTCTTTGAGAACTTTGGACTGTTAGGTAGTTGATGAAGTGGGTCAAAAGCCTCTTTGCCAACAGGAAGGCCAAACTCCTTTAAACTAGGAGCAGTGGAGGAGAGAAATGATGATCCACAATCAAGTGAGGAAGTGGTGAACTGAGTTGGACAGCAATTTGTTGGGTAATGTGCACAAGAGAGAACTTGTAATCAACAAAACAATGCAGAAGGAAACCAATCTCAAATGTATGCACAGGCATGATGGTGCTGGCTCTCATAGTTTTTTCTAGGAAATTTACATGACTGAGTACCCCTCCAAGGTGTCTGTGTGCTAATGCACAGAGCATGAGGACAATCAGGAATAGTTAGATGTTTGCATGTATGGAAGGATGCATGGAATTCTGCCAAAACCAAATTTTATGGGTTAAGACCAGTGTAACATTGCACCATCATGGCAGGAATGTGATCAGGAAGAATTAAATTACATCTTCTTCAGGCAACTGGAAGAAATCCTATGTTCATTCATGTTCACAGGCACTGGGCTACATGATCTCCAGAGGTCCTTTCTAAATTCTGCATTTCTGTGGTTCTGTGATTCTATGAAGGCAAGAATTTAGTATTAATCTAGTAAAAGTCTTTACAGCCTAATAAAATGCAACAACTAGATATCATTAGTCCAATTACAGTGATACAACAGTCCTATTGAAAATTTTTTTGATACTTATGAGAGAAATTCCATGGACTGTGAAAGAGGAAGGAAATATCATGTACCTCTAAGCTACTTTTCACTTACCAAGAAAAATTATAGGAGAAAAAAAAAATCATGTACCATATTTTTAGATTTGGCAGGAGTAAGAGAAATACAAAAGTGAACCAGAACACACAAGGCACAGGTCTAGTACTGAAGTAATTCCCTTGCTTCAGAGCTACTGGCATTTAGCAATTTTGTTATTATGTACATGTAAGAATTATCATTTTCCCAAGATATAAGAACATTTCCAATCATTTTACATTAGAATATTTCACCTCCCACATACAGCTAGTCCTATCCTATTAGTAAAAATTTGCAATATGTTACTCTCCCTGTGCAGCAAAATACTCATATGCCAAAATCATAGAATCATAGAATCATAGAATCATTTAGGTTGGAAGAGACCCCCGGGATCACCAAGTCCAACCATCAGCCCCACCCCACAAGTTCCCCCCTACACCAGATCTCTCAACACCACATCTAATCTGCTCTTAAACACAGTCAGGGATGGTGACTCCACCACCTCCCGCTTCCCTCAACTTTAATTTGAAATTTTCCTTTAATTTACCTTACAAAGAGGCAATTGTGAAGTGATGTTTAATTTTAGATTTCATTCAAGTTTCCAAAACTCCTGAGATCTTAAAAACCACATAAAAGTTTAGGATTCAATTTCAGATGGTAATTTTATCAACAGTTATTATCAATCCTTTATTTCCTCCAAAAATGATGTAGCTACACCTCAGGTTAATGAAGTTCCTCAGAGCTCTTGTTTTTTTTAGGTTGAGGGTTTTTTTGGTTTTTGGTTTGTTTTGATTTTCTACTATTTAGATTCTGCTCTGCTCCTATTCTGGCACAAGCTAAAAGTACAAAGGCTGTGGTAACTAACCTTTACACAGAGATTTCTTGTCCTACCAACATTTCAGTGTCTTTTGTTTTGCTCTTTTAGCAGAGATGGCATATTCTCCTTCAGAGGGAAAATGAGGCCTTTGGACTTGTGATGAAAGTCATGGGAATTATTAAGACATGTCACAGTGTGGATTAAGTCTTCTGTTTGATAAAAGTCAATCGAAAGGTCTTGCCTGCTCAGTTCACTTTGTGCATGATGTTTTCCCTCCTTTTATATTGCCAGGAGGTATGCATTGTACTACCTCAATTAAGATCTTAATCAAAGGGGCCATTTATAGGGCTCATGTAATGCTGTAAATTACATCCTATATAGGTTTTGTGATGATTTTTACTTAACTGATTTCCTTTAAGACTTAAACATTTCAAATAACAAATTAAATCCTTGAAAAATTGAAATCCTTTAAGAATCAAAGATTTCAAATTCAGGTAAATCATGCTTGACCAATTTGATAGCCTTCTACAATGTTATAACTGGATGGATGGATGGATGGATGGATGGATGGATGGATGGATGGATGGATGGAGGGAAAGCAGCAGATGTTATCTACCTTGACTTCAGCAAGGCTTTTGACACTGTCTCCCATGACATCCTCATTAGGAAACAGGAAGTGTGGGCTAGACAAGGGTACAGTGAGGTGAATTGAGAACTGTGTGACAGAACTCAGAGGCTTGTAATTAATGGAGCAGGGTCAAGTTGGAGGTCTGTAACTAGTGGTGTCACCCAAGGGTCAATACTCAGTCCAGTCTTGTTCAACATACTCAACAATGACCTGGATGAGGGGACCGAGTGTAGCCTTAGCAAGTTCACTGATGAAACTAAATGGAGAGGGCTGGCCAGCAGTCCAGATGACTGTACCAACATCCAGAATGTCCTGGACAGGATGGAGAACGTAATGAAGTTCAACAAGAGCAAGTGTAGGGTCCTGCACCTGGGGAGGAAGAATTTTAGGCACCAATATAGGTAGGAGCGGACCTGTTGAAAAGCCCTTCTAAGGAGAATGATCTGGGGGTCCTGGTAGATAGTAAAATATCCATGGGTCAGCAACATGCCCTTGTTGCAAAGAGGGCCAATGGAATCCTGGGCTGCATAGGGAACAGTGTGGCCAGGAGGCCGAGGGAGGTCCTATTTGTCATCCCTGTACTGGTGAGGCCACAACTGGAATACTGTATCCAGTTCTGGGCTTTCCAGTTCAAGAGAGGCAAGGAACTACTGGAGAAAGTATACCGTAGGGCAACAAACTTTATTCAGGGATTGGAGCATCTCCGTTATGAGGAAAGGCTGAGAGAACTGTGACTCTTTAGCCTGAAGAAGAGAAAGCTGAGGGAAGACCTTAGTAATGCTTATAAGTATCTGAAGGGTGGGTTGAAGGAGGATGGATCCAGACTTTTCTCAGTGGTTTCCAGTGACAGGACAAGGGGCAATGTGCACAAGCTAGAACATAGGAAGTTCCATTCAAATATGAGGAAAAACTCCTTTATGGTGAGGATGACAGAGCCCTGGAACAAACAGGCTGCCCAGGAAGGTTGTGGAGTCACCTTCTCTGGAGACATTCAGACTCACCTGGATACAGTCCTGAGTGATGTGCTCTGGATAATCTTGTTTTAGCAGGGGAGTCAGACTAGATGATCTCTGGAGTTCCCTTCCAACTCTGACAATTCCATGATTCCACGATTCCATGAATAGAACTGTGAGGAAGGAAAATTTTGAGTACACTTTCTAAGTTTTATTTGTACGTTAATTCTCAGAAAAGCCAGATGGGATAATGAAAATATAAATGCAGATACATGGGTTTCCTTTAAAAAAAGCAACCCAACTGTAATCTATTTGTCTTTCCATTCTCCATTCTGCTTTATGAAATCTCTTCTCATGTTATAAAATGAAAGATGCACTAATTTGTTTCTTTTAAAACTTTTGTTCCCGTTGGTTGAACAAAGCATAGCAGTTGCATAGACTCTGAAGAACCATGATAGGAATGTGTGGAACAAGCATTGGATGAACAAGCACTTGTTTATATGGGGTTTTAATTATCTCCAGGTTCTACTATTTTAGCTATTTTAGCCACAGGTAACATGGAAGTCAATCATTTTATAAACTAATAATAACTGCAGTATAATGAATAGCAGCCATAACTATACAGAACAATCAGACAATTATTTTCTATGCTGTAGCTAAACTTACGGCAACATGGAAAGTATTTTCAGTTCCCTTTAGGCAAATGAAATCCATGGAAGCAACAGGGAACAGCAAGCATCATTGAAACAGGAAGTTAAAACACCGTGGAGGACAATTCTTTTAGAAATCTTATTAAGTTTCTTTGTCAAAAACTGATAAGCTTGTCAGTGGTCCTACACATCCTTTATCCCTGTGGTCTTTTTCCTTAGAAAAAAAATATATTATTATCCAAACCATGCGAGTGTTTTGCTTAAAGAAATTGATTTATGTTACAATTAAAATAGCCCAAACACTAAACCACTGCATTTTACATGACAGATCCTCCTACAGCTACCAAATCAAAACTGAAAATTGTATGCAGATGAAAGCTTCATTTACTCAGTCAGACTGGCAGCCATTGCCTCAGTTTTTAAGGAATTGCATGAGCAGTGCTGCATTATAGGGCTGACAATATACTGATTTTAGTACCTCTGCATGCTAGGTGTTACACCCTAAGTCTAATTAAGGACCTCATGATTTACATTACCTATACAAACATGCTTTAAGCAGAGCACTATAACATGTATTCCTTTGTTTCTCTTTCCTCCGAGTGGCTATAACGATTTTAACACATAAAAATAGTTTCCTTTCCACTTGAGTATACTGTGGGATGTAGTGAGGCCAAAGGATACCTGAAGAATCGCTCTTGTCATCTGTCCTCTCTAGAAGAATCACTAAAAATCAGATCAATACAAAGGCACATCTCTTAAGACTGCCTGAGTGAAACAGACCTGATTGTTTTGAAGACAGTGTTTGCAATATTGTTGTCCTTTATCTGCTAAATAACCATATAATTGTACTAAATAAGAGAAGTTTAAAGCTTCTTTTCATGACACTTGTCCAGTATCTCTTTTTCGGCTCATTTCTTATTCAGCCTACTGCTGCTCATTATCATGAATTCCTTTGGTATTCATTGTAATAGCACTAATTATGATGGAATTGTTTGGTATTCATTACAATAGTACTGATCTTAAAGAATTCATTTGACGTTTATAAGGACGTCACATGTATTTTCTCAGCATAGAATTGTAATTTAGCATCTGTAAACTATTACTTAGTAGAAACATAAAGTTAAATTTCAGCTACATTTTAGTCTAATAAAAATGTGCCTTCTATTAGTGAAGAGATGGAGTACTCAAAAGTTTTTGAGAAGGAATTAATTGGGCAATCAGCCTTACTAAGAAATCAAAACCAATTTTGAAGTGTTTTCATTTCTGTTATGAGTTCTTACCACAAAACTCAAACAGGTTTTCATTATTCCACAGTAATCACTACACTTTGTGCTGCAAATAGAGATATATCTTCAGATTTATACATTTCATCTATCCATTTCCAAGAAGAGATATCTTTATTGTTTCACTGAAAATTCAAAATCAAGCATTGAAATAAGCTCTTCCAGATGTTTACACTGGGGTTGCGTGGCAAGGTTTTGGTAGTAGAAAGGGCTGCAGAGAGGGCTTCTGTGAGAAGCTACTAGAAACTTCCCATGTGTCAAATAGAGCCAATGCCAGCCAGCTCCAAGATGAACCCACCACGAACCAAATCCAAGATTACCGGGGACAGTAGCAGCACTTCTGAAATAACATAGATAAGAAGGAGGAAAAAAACCTGTTGTGCAACAGCAACCAGAGGAGAGGAGTGAGAATATGTGAGAGAAACAACTTTGCAGACACCAAGGTCAGTGAAAAAGTAGGGAGAGGAGGTGGTCCACATGCCACAGCAGAGATTCCCTTGGAGCCTGTGGTGAAGACCATGGTAAGGCAGGCTGTCCCCCTGCAGCCCGTAGAGGTCCATGATGGAGCAAATATCCACCTGCAGCCCATGAAGGATCCCATGATGCTGCAGGTGGATGCCAAAATGAGGCTGTGACCCCATGGAAAGCCTGTCCTACAGTAGACTCATAGAATTATAGACTCATTTAGGTTGGAAGAGACCCTTGGGATCATCAAGTCCAACTATCAGCCCTACTCTACAAAGTTCTCCCCTATACCATATCCCTCAACACCACATCTAATCTACTCTTAAACACAGTCAGGGATGGTGACTTCACCACCTCCCTGGGCAGCTGATTCCAGTGACTGACCACTCTTTCTAGGAATAATTTTTTCCTAATGTCCAGCCTAAACCTACCCTGCTGCAGCTTGCAGTCATTCCTTCTTGTTCAATCGCTGATTACCCATGAGAAGTGACCAGCACCAACATCTCTACAATGTCCTTTCAAGCAGTTGTAGAGAGTCTCCTGGCAGGACCTTTGACCATGTGGATAGAGAGTAGCCCACACTGGAGCAGGTTTGCTGGCAGGACTTGTGACCCCATGGGAGACCCATGAAGGAGCAGTCTATTCCTGAAAGACTGCATCCTGTGGAAAGGGCCCTTGCTGGAGCGGTTTGTGAAGAACTGCAGCCCATGGGGAGGACCCTCATTGGAGAAGATCATGGAAGACCATCTTCTGTGGGAAGGACCCACACAGGAGCAGGGGAAGACTGTCAGAAGTCCTACCCTTGAGGAGGAAGGAGCAGCAGAAATGACATATGATGTACTGACCACAACCCTCATTCCTTGTCCCCCTGCACTGCTTGGGGGCAGGAGGTGGGAGTGAAGTTTAGTGTGGGAATAAGGGAGTGGTGAAAGTGGTTTAGGATTTGGATTTATTTCTCATTGTCCTACTCTGATTTTGATTGACAATAAATTAAAATACTTTTCCCCCCATTCAGAGTCTTTTTTTGTCCATCACAGCAATTCTGAATGATTTCTCCCTGTCCTTATCTTTACCAATGAGCCATTCATTATCTTTTTATCTCCCCTGTCCAGCTGAGCAGAGGAGTGATAGAACAGCTTTAGTGGAACCCTGACGTTCAGTCAGGACCTACCCACTGCACCAATTAAGAGCTCACTGCATATACAAAGGGTCTTCAGAGCTTTTATCTTATTTAACTTGTATGCAATAGTACCAGTGTATATCTTTTGCTTTCACCAGGCTTAAAATCCCTGAAACTGCTGGAATAACATCTCATCACTTTTGTTTTCCATAGTGGTTAAGTGGTGCATGTCAGCATAGTTGTAATAATATGTATAGCAAAAATAACATGTATAGAAAAAAAACAATATAAGTAGTATATAGAGTAATAGGTATATTAATACAGTATGATATATTGGCATTGGAAATTGCACTTAAATATAAGAAACATTTTTGATTGTGAGAATAGTCAAAGACTGAAACAGATTGCCTGGAGATGTTGTGAAGTCTCCATCCCTAGTAATATTCAAAACCTCACTGGACATAGCTCTAAGAAAACAGCTTTACCTGACACAGTTTTGGGCGGATAGGTTGGACTAGAGATTAACACAGTTCCTTCCAACCATAATGATTTTTTTTTCTTTTTTCAATATGTTGGGTATAGGTACCTTCTGCATATAATAAATTTGAACATGAAAATCAAAATAAATAGGCCATCTTCCAAACCGATGAGTTAAATTAATTAGTTTGTGTGTACCGCAAACTAATTATGTATATGGTCCTTATCTTAATTTTCCTCACATGCAAGTTCTTGTTGCAAGGCTAGAATCAAGCTGCATTTTCCTCCCAGTTTATTTACAAAAGGCAATATTTTGAAGAGCATATTTACAAACAGGTTTGAAAGCCTGTTGTGGAGTACTTGATTGATCCTGGGAGTACTTCAGAGGTTCTTTTGTAGGACTGGAGAGGGAATAACACAGTAGCAAGGTGCTCACATGAACACTGTCTAGTAATTTCTTTATTGCAACTTAATACTAAGAATCAGTAGCCCGAAAGTGTAAACAAGGAAATGACACAATTCTGATTATGTTTATCATGCTGGTAATACAGAAAGCTGATATTACAATTAAGTTTTATAGAAAAACTGATTAGAATATATTGACCTTCTGAATCAACTGGATGTTATTCTAAAAATCTAAATTTATTTAGAAATTGAGGAAACACTAACACAAGTTTAATTACATCTCTGTAAACCAAAACAAAACCAAAACAAAAACAAAAGCCCAAACAAACAAACAAAGGCATCACTTCATCCATATACACTCATCTGAAGGTCTTTACAGCCTAACAACAGATAATGGAATCTTGTATCCCTATTAGCATCCCAAGAGACCTGTCAGTAAAGTACCAAATGAGACTCCAAAATGAGTTCTTAACTTTTTATATGTGACTCTTCACCTTCCCCAAGGAATATAGAAACATCTGGATATTCAAAACCATCTGCATCAATCCTGACTCATTAAAAGCAATATATTAAGAACTGTCCTCAAAGAAACAGTAATGGAAATGATGGGACAGTTCTTATTCTATTCTATCTTAATAATTATCATATGATTACACACAGTGTGACATCCATATTTTTTCAGGTGACTATAAGCAACAATTTAAAATTCTGCCTTTTTCAACAATCTGCTACCCAATCAGTGAATTATCAGGCTGAGTACAACTTCTGTTTATGAATTCTGAATGTCACAAAACCAAGTATAATTCATGACTCCAAGAAAAAATCTAATTTTCACAAATATATCTGTATATTACTTATGATTACTCTCTTTGCACGCACAAAGATCCCCATCTGTCTAGAACACATGAAATCTACTGTGTACATAAAGATTACCTTTGAATACATGGATGTTTTGAGAAAGCATTAGGTTATTACATTTTCTGAAATATTTTCAGTTGTGTTTCAATATGAACTTTTATAATACTCATATACATGCTGTGGCTTTTAGTATCAATAGTTCAACTCATATAATGGTCACGAGATCATAAGGAAATCCACAGTATCTACCAATTGCAGTCCTTTTTCAGTGCCTTTGTTTTCTGTTCTTAATACATGCTCTGTTCCTCTCACGCTCTTTCTTACTTATTTTCCCCAATGTTAGTGAGAAAGTGAAATAATCAACTTATTTGTCAGCTATATAATGCTAAAAACAGAACAGGAGAAACAGGGTGTAATTAAAACTCAGAATTTCCCTTGCTCTGGCGAATGATTAAGAGCTTTCATTGTAGAAAGAACACAAATAAAGGTATTCCTAAGAATGACAGCAAAAGATGGTTCTGCATATTCGGTTGCATAAATTTCTCATCCATAAGTAAATATTAACCCTTGAGTGATGGCAAGCTGACAAGGTTGCCTGTTGGGTTTTTTTGAGCAGTCCCTAGGGATGGATGTTAATCGTGTGAAAATACAAAAATATTGACCAACTGCCAAATATTTTGCACTCAAGTCTCAAGGCATTATTTCCTTTTAGAAGGCTTTTGATTAGCCTGTCAGAAATCAGCACCCTGCATTGAAATGGTGGTGTGCTTTTCATTTGGGGTGTGATTTTTGTGATTTCCTCTTAGTATCTGAAACTCAAATTTGACATTAAAATTAAAAAAAAAAAATCTGGTTAGACATCCAAATACACCCAGATATTCTGATCTAATAAATGATGAGCTGGTATGGATGTCAAGGGAAAACTACAGCTTCGAACAAGTATTACTTTATATGTTACAGTATTAGAAAAACAAAGCACAGATAATTGCTATAGAATCAGGGAATGGTTAGAGTTGGAAAGGATCTTAAAGATCACCTAGTTCCAACCCTCCTGCTATGGGCAGGAACAGCTTCCACTAGACCAGGTTGCTCAAAGCCTCATTCTACTTGTCCTTGAACACTTATAGGGATGGAGCATCCTCAACTTCTCTGGACAACTGGTTCCAGTGTCTCACAAACCTCAGAGCAAAGAATATATGGAGGAATTTTTTCCAAATACTTAGTCTGCATCTGCCCTGCTACTTGTTTAGGTGTATCCTGAGAAAGACACAAGCACAAATGGACTCTAAATAACTTTAACTTACAACACATTTGGGGCAGAAGATTAAACAATGTTAGCAAACAGTGAAAACAGCCTTAGTTATGGAGAAAAGCAAGCAATTGGCTTATATGATGTAGCTGGTGAGACCACTGTCAGCTTTTACCAACCATCTAAGTCAGAAACCAATAAAGATTATTACACAATACTACAAACAATATTAACCCCTCCATGGTAACAAATCCATAGGCATCCAACACCTTGAGAAAGGCTGTACCCAAGGTGGAACCACTAGATCTGTCTACTTTCCAAGACTCAGGCACATTCACTGGTTCAACTAAAGTTTCTTGTACTCCTGAGTACAATGGTGATGTTCACAGGTGGACCAAGGGGGCAGGAACCCCCCATTGTTGTAAGTGTAGTCTGGACAGAGTGAATTGAGTATGTTAGAAGTATAGAAACCTTGAAACAGAAAGTTATCCACCTGCTATGCTCATATTGTTCAGTAAATAAAAATCTAAAATTTATGCCAATCAGTGAAGTGGTTTCTTTTTTTGCCACTACCGCAACCTAAATTCCTCCATGATGTAGACCATAAAGAAATAAACAACTCTCTTTATGAAAATTTAGGGATTAATAATCTTAGCATCTCAGCTAACTCCTTTGTTAAAGTACAAAGATAAAAACAGACAAATACTGATATTAGATCATTAAATATTTAATAGTAGAATTAGCACCTGGATTTGCAACAGAAAACAACTGAAGCCTGCCATGTAACAAGATCATGGATGAAATCTATACTTCATCCTTAAATTCCACTGAGGTAGCACAAAGCTGTATTGGGCATGGGCTAAAAAATATGACGTGTTCATAGATGTGTATTGTATTTCAGTAACACACTCTGAAGTTTCCAAAGAAGGGGATTGCTTTCATGAAGTCTACACTTAAGGTCACTTGAATTCGGTCACTTTGCTTCATTTGATGGGTTTTATTTGTTTTCAGGACCTCAGTCTCATATTTCATAGCTTTTTTCATCTTTGTCATAGGTTCTGGCATGCTTTCTAAACCAGCGAGCTTTCTAAACAGTTAACATGGGATTGCGAAGGAAAAAGTAAAAAATAAAGAGAAAGAAATGAAAAAAGCAAAATATATAATTAAGAGAGAAGGCAATGCCTATACCACAAAAATTATAAGCCTTTTATCTCCAAGAATAACTACAATTTTTCTCACTGTTTTTTCCTCAGTCGGAAGCTTTTTCTTTTTTCATTTTCACTCCAGGGAAATAAAAACACTGCATCACAAATCAGGTGTGCCTCCATGATGCAATTTTAGGGTTTTTCAATGATCTGCAGTGACTAAAAGCAGTTGCTGTCATCCTTACAATCTTTTTCTCTAAACTGGGTTGACACATTCAAACGTGGAGAAAAGAAACAAAATACTAAGACTTTTGGCCTTACTGTTCTCTGTTGGCAATCAGGAAGCCATACTGTATTGTCAGCAGGCCACTTCTCAGCATAACAAGGTTAGTTGCATATGGTTTTAAGTATTTAAATTAAAGTATAGAGACCTTTGTAATTTAAGTTTGGATTAGACTAGTTAAACTCATCTATTCAATTATTTTCTATTGAAAGAAAATGCATCCGCTATGGTTGATTTCAGCTTTCTGGGACTTCTAACACCGAAGGATGTATGAGAAAACAGTTGTTTGTATCTGTCACATTGCTAAAGTTCTTAAAAGTTAAGAGTTCTAATTATCAACTTTTCCTTCAACTAATTCCTAGAAAACCTAGTTGATTTAAGGTGTCAATAGTTTAAATTAATGGCATTTTGTTTTCAACAATTTGTGTTGTGATTTTGACAGGCTTGTAATTTTTACCCAACAGCACAACATAGCTCAAGCTCACTTCTTGAGTTTTCCTCATTATAAAAAGCTACTTTTCCTTTATAACCCTGTTTTGGTACTAGAGCTTAGCTAGTGATTATTTCCAAGTTTGGGGGAAAAAAGAAATAATTCTCAGATTGTTCATTGACTCCAGATACAATGTGGCAGCATCTAACATCCAAGGCTGTCCAGTCTCCCTTTTTTTTGCAAGATCACAGTGTAGTATGAGAAATTCTAGCACTGCGTAATTTTGAAACACAGTTTTTTTCCCCTTCTTTGTACCACTTAAGGGTTGCAAAGAGTGTCTAGGGAATATAGTTCTCATTAGTAACTTAAGGCACTAAGTGTTTGATTCAGTTTTCTAAATGCAAAAACTTTAAGCTTCAGTAAAAAGAATAGATTCCAAATCAATTTAGTTGCCTAAACTTGCGCAGCTTAGTGTCCTTTCAGTTGCATTCAGACATCTTTCCTTTATGCAGCCAGTTCAAAAGGTTGCAAGTCTCCAGTAGGTCATATGTACTGGGCCCTTGCAGACATCTCTGCTATAATCAGATAATTCAAATGGCAGTAAGTGTTTAAATTTTACCTACTGAACCCCGGGAGTTAGTTTTAATTCAAACTGAGACTTTAGAGATCTAATGCAAATTTTGTAACATATTTGTGTTCTGTTTTGACAACCTTTTAAATAAATGTGAATTATAGAAAAATCTTCTTTCTATTTTAAAGGATATATGAAAATTTAAAAATACACTACTAATTGTAAGGCATTTCAAAACTTCAGTGGTTAAAGCTCTGTAAAAACTTTGGAAGGATCCTTTTGATATCACAGACCGGATTGATAAAAAAGTAGATCTGAGTCTTCACTAAAACTTACATCAAGCAAAGTTTTACTCTCAAATGAGAGGTCTTCAAAGCTGGCATTGAAAATGCAAATTTTGTGTTTATAGCAAAATATGACAACGATAAAGCAGAGAAAATCATGTTTAGATTTCATTTAATGCTGCGTGAGAATAATATTCTAGTCTTTGGAATTTCAGTGAGTTCACAGAATAGTTAATGTATAAGATATCATGGTCAGGTATCATATTTGTGAATTTTCATGTCCATGCTTAACCTTGATGTAATATGCAGAGGGACATCAGGAGAGAAATTAAGCTGATTCATTTCTGACAAATGGAATATATTATTAAGAATAGCACTTGCTAACATGAAAATTACTAAGAAGGGCACTGATGGAACTTGGGACAGCTGCCAGTAATCGTATTTCCTATTGCATGAAAAGGTGCAATTTGTGTGGCAAGAAAATACAAGAAACATTCTCAAAGAAAATTGTGTAGTGCCAGGACTAGCAACATCTTCAGCCTCTGTCTGTGTCTTTGTGAGTATCCTTCAAAGGAAGGCACATCCATGTCTTTGAATGGTATCTCATATTCCACCCCTCTTGTAGAAAGTGTTTTATATTTGCAGCGTTCCTCAAAAAATAAAGTTTCTTCAGCCATTTAAGTTGTGTTTGGAACTCCTGAAAACTGTGAATAGTGTGAAAAACAGTATCTATGATGGGGTTTTTAAATTTTTTTTCCTAAGCTGTATTATATCACTACTATAATATAGCAACTGAAAAGAAATACTGAAAATAACATCTGCAAATTTGGTATGAATGATGCAGTTACATGTATTTGAGCAATACATCTTAGATTCCTTTAAGATTAATACATAAAGTAGGCACTTTCAATATGATGTACTTTATTTTAGTGTCCATAGTTAGATGAGATGAATGTTACACACTCTCTTTTTGAAACTTAGCACTGCCATGAGGTTCCTGATGAGAGCTCTAGTCTCCTGGGAAAATAGCAAAACTCCACTTTTTTGCAGTTAATACCTTACATTATCTTTGCCAGTCTTATGGTTTACTTGATTTTATCAGCTATTCTGCCTTTTCATTAAAAAAAAAAAAAAAAAAATAAAAGCAGCACTAAAATCATCTGACTCTGATTCAATGCAGCAGTTTTGTAGATGTTGAGACTTATACAGTGAAAATAATTATACCAGTAAAATATAGCCATTTAAATAACTCTTAATAGCCATTTAAATAACTCTAATAGCCATTTAAATAACACAGATTTTGTAAATTACCATACAAGTATTCTTAAGGAGTCTTACAAGAAGCTGAAATAAGAAAATGGTGAAAAGAGAAATAAAAGAATGAGCAAAAAATAAAAGTTCAGATACTCATGGTGATTTTTGAAAATGATATCCCCACCTCTCACCCCCTGCCATGTGGGTTTTGCAAGGAACTGTTAAGATAAATGAGACTTTCTGAATGTTCAACATTTCTGATAGCCAGGTTATTTATTTAGGAGGCTACTTAGAAATAATCTTTACCTTTTGGACTGATTCAATTTTTAAACAGTTTGTCAAGCATTCATGTCCTCTGTCACTCCCATAGTATTTATAAACGACTCTGCTTTCTTCATCTCCTCTGTGTCTCCTCTTAGGCAACAACGTCATTCTCAAAAGCTATCTCGTCTCTGTTTCTGTACATAATGGTACAGCTGTATGAAAAATCAAATCTGTCTGTTTGCTGTTCGTATTGCTGTTAAAGCTTCCTTAGGGAGGTTAGAATTTAGTAACCAAGTATATTTTATGCCTAAAACTGTACAAAGTATTTTGGGGGGAATATTTTAGAGATCTTTCCATTAAAATGACAAAATCACAAATATTATTTATATTTTAAAAGTTAGATTTGGAGATTTACAGAGCAACTCCATAAGGCAGCACACTTTTGGACTTCCTGATGTATATTTAATGCTCTTTTGAGAAAGGAAGAGTCAAAGTAATCCAGTCAGACTCATTGTTCTCAAAACTTTGAACTTTCAGGTTTACAGTGTCATAAATACTTCTAAATGGATCCTGGGAATTCATTTAAGCCAGAAAGAATTTAGGCACTTCTGATAGTCCTTCCCTTATAGATACTGTTGTCCTGCTGCATTTTCTTATATGTCAAAACCAGTATGTAAAGGAAAAAAAGCAAGCAAACCAACCAACCAACAAACAAACAAACAAAAGAACCCCACAAAAAATTAAACAAAACAAAAATAAAACAAACAAAAACCCAAAACCAAACAAAAAACACAAACACCCCCCAAAAAAACAAAAACAAAAACAAAAACAAAAAAACCAAAACAAACAAACAAACAAAGAAAACTAACCAAAACCAACCAAACAAAAAAACCCCAACAGACAAGATTAAGCATATATGTGTACAGAGAAAGGTGGTGTTGTTAATAATATCATAAACTTAGAAAACAAGTGCAGAATTCAAATAACATTTTGTCCCCATTACAGAAGAGATTTTCTTTCTTATGCCATAAAGAAACAGGAAGAAGGGAAAAGCTAAACCTCAAAGAGTTTTTGGTCCTAGTATTCATGTATGTATAGCACAAACCAGATATTTAATTCTGTTTCAATAGTTAAAAAGCCAGAAAAAGTCCATTGATTTTTACCTGATGATGCCAGAATCTAGGCAAATAGTGAAATTTCTGAGTGGAAACATCTTCTCTTTTTCTCTATCATGAATAAAGTAAGAATCATTTCATCAAAATTTTGCTTTGACTTTCCTCCACCTATAGAACAAATCCATTATATAGTGTGGAAGCAAAATAAGTAGAACTAAATGATGGAAAACTGAAATATTTTCTACAAATATCATTCAAGCTGGAATTATTCACTGAAGCAGATTATTCAGTACAGTATATTTTGAAGAATGATGAACTTGAAATCAGTAAAATAATTTTATGTTCCCTTTTAAAAAAGGTGTTTTAGTTTTAGATACTGTGTGCATAGCCACACATTTCCCATTAATCAGTCCTGATAACCACTTTAAAATGGGAATGAAATGCTACAAAAATTCGAAGTTCATAGACAGACAAAGAATATTTTCCTTTTTCATTGTAATTCATGAATAAATTGTTTAACCAACAGTTTTTTCCAAATCTGGTCTCTTTTTCTTCTCTTCCTTTTATTTTTTCACTTTGGCATTACTGATATTGAATAGAAGTCCTGAGAAGCCATAAAAAACCTGATGCTTGATTCTGAGTTTCCTTAACGGAGAGGATGAAAACATGTACAAGAAATATTTTCTGAGGAATTCTGCAATAAATAAGCAACATTACACTTAAAATAGCTACAGTGTGAAATCTGTCTTCTATTATTTAAGGACACTTTACTATGGTATCGGTATGTATCTTCTAAGTAGACTTAATCCCATTTTTTTCCGTTTCTTGTAAACCAAGAAATTATATTAATCACAGGACTGTTTGTTCAATGTCCTGAGTGGGAGACTCTGGTTATGTATGAGTGGATATGTCTAAAGTTTTAGGGGGCATTGAAATTTCTTTTTTATGGATGGAACTGTCATTCAAGGAAATCAAACTGCTGTCCAAAATAGGCTGTCAAAAGTTTGGCTTCTTTAAGGTCAGGAATTTCTGAAAAATTTCCAGATAGATATACTTTCTTAAAAATAGGTAAGTTATTTTAAAACCCTTTGAAAATTATCTGTGATTTCTTAAAATACATGTCACAAGTACATGAATTTATTTCATGATGAACTACATGGGATTGCACTAAGATACATATTTTTTTTCCTTTAACCAATGGAAGACTTGGAAAATTAATTTAAGTTTAACCTTGATGAAGAGATACCATAATTTTTCATGAAAAATATTATAGCTTTTTCCCTTTGTGGAAAGGACAAATAACTTCCTACCCTAAGGAAGTCTAGGTTATAAGACTTGACTAAGACAATATGCTGTAAATTTTAAATTAAACATGTTGTAGATATGGCAAACATGATTAAATGTTCCCAGTGATCATTAAAAAGTAGCCATAAAACTTTTCAATGTTGAAAATGTCATCATGAATGGAGTATTCTGAAACATTATATTCTTAATAGAATAGCACAAGCAACAAAAATATTAGATAAAAGATGTGAGAGATTAGATATGAGAGGTACAAAGTGAATAAACTTTGTCTTCTTAAAAAATAATTTTACATTTGAATATGATTCATAGATTAATTTTTAATGTTGTTTCCCACTCCCCCTGCCATTGCCATGCCCCCACCTCCACCATGGCTTTAATTTAACCACAATATCTTCCCAGTCAGACCGTGTTTTGGTTGTGTGCAAGTAGCATCCTTCACTCTTGGGTTTAAAATTTCAGGTAGAGACTATTCAGCAATAGGCAGAAGGTTTATTCTCTAAATCCTGTTCCAGTCAAGCTCCATTAGATCTTTAATATTTAGGAATGTGTAGAATATAAATGAACAAAAGATCTAAAGTTTAGAGTTAGATCAAACTCTTCTAAAATCAAGACTGTGGTGGTTTATTCCCAGATAATTTGATGGAGAAAATAATGAGGCTTCAATGGAAATGCAGAGTTCTACACAAGATAGAAAGGTGTCTGGGTGGGAAGCAAGCACTCACCAGGTACAGCCTTCTTTCACAGGACTCTGCTTTCTGCCAACAATTACTATGTAGCATGTGCTCTTGGACACAGATTCTATCATGGAATAGACCAGCATTGTTCTTTAACACCTCCTCCTTTCCTGCTCATTGGAATTTGGAGATACTTCCAAAAAGATGCTGTAAGATGGTGCAAAGAAAGACTAGAAAAACAAGCTTGTTAAAAGAACATTCTTCTACTTCAAGTCCTTTCATAAACTGCTTATTTCTCTCAGTTTATAAAAAAAATGGTGTTATTATTTATTTTGTTACCATTTATGATATTTTTCCCCCTCTACACATACATGCAACTTCACTTCATTGCATTTCTTTGTTTCAGCTCCTTATTTTTTTATTCATAGTGTGCTAGTTTGCCGGTATAAGAACTTGTCTCTTGAAAGGCTGCACCATAAGTATCCCTGGGTCATTCAATACTGGAATTCATTTGCACCTATGAGAAGCTGATAGATATAAATCGTCTCAGTAGTGTTGGGTATTATGTAAATTAAAGTTTTCTGTGCAAATCCACAACTGTTCTGTACATCATGAGGATATTTTCAGTTCCCTCCTGAAGACAGCTGGTATACGAGATCTTTTGAGTTGATATCTAGTGGAGCTGTTACTCTAGCTGTTTAATGTTTAAGTGTTAAATGTCACTGATTTTTAGAAGGGATGGCAGCACTTAGATTTCCTCTGATTTTCTATGGATCCGGAGAATCTTAATGTTTGTATTTCTACAGTAAGAATTTATTTTTACCAAATAAATATGCATGCCCTTGCAACTATTATTTTTTGATAGAATCATAGAATTATTTAGGTTGGAAGAGACCCTTGGGATCATCAAGTCCAACCATCAGCCCTACTCTACAAGTTCTCCCCTACACTAGATCCCTCAACACCACATCTAATCTACTCTTAAACACAGTCAGGGAGGGTGACTCCACCACCTCCCTGGGCAGCTGATTCCACTGACTGACCACTCCTTCTGTGAAAAACTTTTTCCTAATGTCCAGCCTAAACCTACCCTGCTGCAGCTTGCAGCCATTCCCTCTTGTTCTGTCGCTCATTGCCCGTGAGAAGAGACCAGCACCAATCTCTCTACAATGTCCTTTCAAGCAGTTGTAGAGAGTGATGAGGTCTCCCCTCAGCCTCCTCTTCCTCAAACTAAACAATCCCAACTCCCTCAATTGATCCTCATAAGACTTAT
>VZTM01019439.1:19313-34657 GCA_013400555.1 Jacana jacana
ATGCATTGAGCACCTCAGCCTTTTCCTTATCATTTGTAACTCTGTTTCCTTCTGCATCCAATAAGGGAGGAAGATTTTCCCTCACCCTCCTTTTGTTGTTAATGTACTTATAAAGACCTTTTTTTATTGTCCTTAACAGCTGAAGCTAGGTTGAGCTCTAGCTGTGCTTTGGCTTTCCTTTCTCCCTGCATATCCTCACTACATCCCTGTAGGCTTCACCAGAGACCTCCCCTCTCTTCCAAAGGTGGTACATTCTCTTTTTATTTTGAAGCTCTAGACCAAGGTCCCTATCTAGCCAGGCCGGTCTCCTTCCCCGCTTGCTAGTTTTCCGGCACACAGGAACAGCCTGCTCCTATGCCCTTAGGACTTCTCTCTCAAAGTATGTCCAGCCTTCCTGGACTCCTGTGTCCTTCAGGGCAGCCTCCCCAGGGATAATGTCAAGCAGACTTCTGAGATAACTCACTTCGTTCCAAATCTCCTGTATAAGTTTCTGCCTTAGCCCAATTTATATATGTATTAAAAAAAAAAAAAAAAGAAAAGAAAAAAAAAGTGAAAATAAAACCAAAATCTTAAAAAATAATTATGAGAGAAAGAATACATTAAGAACAAACTTTTCGTGGATTTCTGCTCTTTTTCTATCTGATGTCTGATGTGATACACACCAAGAAGAACATTGCTTTCCTAAACTTATGTGCTTTCTAATATCCATTTCCTATAAAGGCCATTTAAGAAAGATAAATAATTTGTCTAAATAAAGATTCCCAATTCTATACTCTACTGGAATAGGAAGCCATAAGCCATTTCAGGAATTACAAGAAAACATTAGACTATTTTCTTGGAAACTCTATCATAAAGAAGCAGTCTTGATAAGAGTCACACATAAATTACTACGGAATTATGCCAATGCTAAAATGTATTTGTAAAAGTGTATGCAATAAGTACTGCATATCTAATGAAATAAATGTTATTGGATGCAATCTCTCTGCTTATGACAACATATTTATTACTCTGCTTAGAAAAGCTAAGTGATCTGGGCATTGATCACTCCAGAACTTCATTGTCTTGAATTGCTTTTCTCTAAAACCAATTCTGTTTCTTTAAAAGTAAGCATCAATGACAGATGCTAAATGCATGACTAATCAATAACCAAGTAAGACAGAATTGCAGGCTTGAGAGGCAAAACAAAGGTGCAGCTTCAGACTTACCATTGCAAAGTATTAAGAACCACCCTTTTCCAGACTTGCTGAACAGTCTTGGGAATAAATTTCTATGACAAAGCTAAGCTTTCTTGGGGGAAATATGGTCTCACTTGGCAAAAAAATGGTATTGAACAGATTACTGCATTTAGCACAATACTGGCACAGTATGCAAATTTACAGGAACTGATGTGCTTTATTATTAGTGCAAAATGATTAGAACTTGGCAGAACCTCTATTAAGAATTGAATATATACACTATTTGTAAACAAGAAGAAGAGCCATTTAATGATTATTTGTGTGTTTATATTTTTACATTACAAATCTTTTTTTAAACATCAGTCAATGCTTAACTTTTTCTTTAAAATCTTGGTTGTTTTTCCCCTGTGTCAGTGAACTTGAACAGTTCCCAGAAAAGGAGGCGTGACCCATTTTCAGATGAAGAGAATAAAATAAAAAAATAGATTCAGTCCATATACTCACTGGTGCCTTCTTGGTTATTCAGCTGACCATGTGTCATTTAGTTACCTGCAAATAGGTTGAGTGGTGTCACGGGATACCCACCATGGTATCTGAAACTTGTGCTCAGGACTATTAGATATGGGGCAGAAATCTTACCTCATATGTTACCTCATCTATGGCAAGGTAAATGAATCCTCTCCTGGAAAAAAAAAATAATAATTGATTCAGTTAACATCTTAGAACCATTTGAGTACCTGTGGGGTATTCTGTCTGGCCTTCAGTTTGTGGTATGGAATTGCACAGACCTTTCAAATGTCTTGTGTCACATTTACTATTCCTTTGCAGATTTCTTGAATCCCCTACAGGCTCTCAAATGGCACTGGACACATAAGTTAACAAATAGATTGACTCCTAACCATGTGCTTTAGTAGAAGTCAAATCACTCCATAGCTCCATTCTAATTCCAGCTCAAAATTAACTACATATCCACTATGGACATAATGGGAACTTACACTCCTACTCATATATGTTGACACTGATATATAAGTTTCTTAGACTGCAAGTGAGTCCCACCTGAACAATAAAATGAAATTTAAAACTGATCTGCTATTTTTCCCCTTAACAGTATCTATTCTGTGATAATTTACAATATTCTCGGTATAATAAATTCTTTATGATGCATGCTCAAAACTCAATGAACTCCTACAACAGTTCATAAATAAGACTAGTTCAACTTTTTATAATGTGATTTTTTTTTTCTGCCAACTTAGGTACAAGTATTTTTAATGGTCCAAATGAAATACACAGAACTATGAAGGAGATTGTCCTATCCTAATTAATAACTATATTTGGAACCTTAGCATGACAATGCACAGTCACAAATTGTAAAATTATTCTCTACAATCTCTTTCCCTCCTTAAGCTATCAGTTTATTTCCCGTTCAGGATTACAGAACTCATTCAGTTCAAGTTTGAAATCTTTAGCTGAAAGCTATTCAAAATAGAATATTCTTCAAAACTGATGATGTATTTTTTACTTAGCTGCTACTGGTACCTATGAAGCTATTGATATCAGTTTATTAATATATAATATTTATTACATGTGTATATATTACATCATTGATACCTGCAAACTGCCATCATCTTCACTGACTCATAGAAACTTCATCAACTCGGATATGAGCTTTGGTAATGTGTAGGATGTAGAGTAGTCCTCTTTTCATCTAAACTGAGTAACACTTTATTTTAATATTTTTGAGTATGTTCTGATACATTGAAAATATTAAAAAAAATAAATAAAACTTCACACTTTCTTGGAAGAAGTGTGACTAAACAGAGAAATTTAATATAACTTGAACTCAAATATTATTGTTTCTTGTTTTCACAGCATAATGAGTATATAAAATTTTCCAGAAGTGCTGTATTGCATACAATCAACTCTGATCTTCCATAACTGTGTTAGAACTTTCTTTAATCAGAATCAATCAAAAAGTACCATGATTAGAAGTAGACATTAACATGCTATTTTTCTGAGGCGTTGAAATTCCTCAGAGTTCTGTGGATGTTATGGGTGTGTAGTACCTCTATAAGACAGTCCATGAAACGCATACTTGAGCACCTAACGAAAGGTGACCTTGCTCTCATAGGAGGCTAGGCATCCATATTGAAGTTAATGAGGCTGCAGCACCTACTGCATCTGAAAATCTGATTAAATTTAGCTGCATAACTTTTAACTTAAAAGCAAGACAAATTCTGGTTAATATGAAGAAAATTTTCACTTTCTTCTCTTGTCATTACACTCCTCCTAACTGTCATCCACTTGTATGCTACTTTCTGTCCTGAAGATGGATCACAGGTGTGTGGGAGGGTTGGATTTTGGTGGGGTATTTTGTTTTTTTAAACAGCATTTACAGCCTTTCACAATTCAGTGTTAATTTGGGGTTTTAGCAATATTTTGGGTTGAATTATTTGGTAAAGGCAAGTACATTTCTGGCTTCCTAGGATGACTTGACAGCAGACTTAAACTGAAAGCTGGAAAAAAATAGTACATATCACACGAACAAGAACTACTTACAAGATTTCATGACATCACTCTTAATACTGTGAATTATAGCTGGTTTCCTCGCCCCCCCCCGCCCCCNGATCTATGAAGATTTTAGATCCAAATTTAAATAGTTAGGATCATAGAAATATAGAATTGTCTAGGTTGGAAGGGATATTTAAGATGATCTAGTCCAATTATCAACCTAACTCTGATAAAAAATAAGAACTCATCACTAAACTACATCGCTAAGCACTATGTCAACCTGCCTTAAATATTTCCATGGACGGCGGCTCAACTTCCTCACTGGGCAGCCTATTCCAATGCTTGATAACTCTCTCAAAATTTTTGCTGATATCCAATCTGAACCTCCCCTGGTGCAATTTGAGGCCATTACCTCTTGTCTTATTGCTTGTGCCTTGGGAGGAGAGACCAACACCCACCTCTCTATAACCTCCCTTCAAGTAGTTGTTGAGAGTGCTAAGGCCTCCCCTCAGCCTCCCTTTCTCCAGGCTGAACAATGCCAGCTCCCATAGTCTTTCCTCATAAGGCTTACTCTCCAGACTCCTCACTAGCTTCATTGCCCTTTTCTGGACCAGCTCCAGCCCCTCAATTTTTTTGAGGTAAGGGGCCCAAAACTGACCACAGTACTTGAGATGGGGCCTCACCAGTGCTGAGGAGAAGGGGACGATCACCTCCCGAGTCCTACTCACCACGCAGCTCTTGATATAGGCCAAGATGCTGTTAGCCTTGGCCACCTGAGCACTCTGCTGGCTCATGTTCAGCTGACAGCAGACCAACACCCCAGGTCCTTTTCTGCTGGGCAGCTCTCCAACCACTCTTCCCTGAGCCTGTAGCACTGTGTGGAGTTGTTGTGACCAAAGTGCAGGAGCTGGCACTTGGCCTTATTGAAGCTCATCCCATTGGCCTTGGCTCATCAATCCAGCCTGTCCAGATCCCTCTGCAAAGCCTTTCTACCCTCAGGCAGGTTGACACTCCCACCTAACTTGGTGTCATCTGTAAACTTACTGAGGGTGCACTGGATCCCCTCGTCCAGATCATTGATAAAGATGTTAAGGAGAAACGGTCCCAATACTGAGCCCTGTGACCACTCGTGACCAGCCACCAACCGGATTTAACTCCATTCAGCACCACTCTCTGGGTCCAGCCCTCCAGCCAGTTTTTAACTGAGTGAAGAGTACTCCCATGCAAGTCATGGGCAGCTATTTCTCCAGGAGGATACTGTTTGAGACTGTATTAAAGGCCTTACTAAAGTCCAGGCAAACGACATCCACAGCCTTTGCCTAAAGCACCAACCAGGTCACTTTGTCATAGAAGATTTGTTAAGCAGGACCCGTACCTCATGAACCTTTGCTGGCTGGGCCTGATCACTTGGGCATCTTTCATGCACTGCATAATGGCACTCAGGATGATCTGTTCCATGACCTTCCCAGGCATTGAGGTCAGACCGACAGGCCTCCAGTTCCCTGGACCTTCTTATTGATGGGCATCACGTTTGCTAGATGCAAGTCAGCTGGGACCTCCGCACTTTGCCAGGACTGCTGGTAATGATGGAAATTGCTCAGTGAGCACTTCCTCCAGCTTTCTCAGCACCCTCAGGTGTATCCTATCTGGTCCCTTAGACTTCTTTATATCCAGGTATTGGAGCAGGTCCCTCACCACCTCTCTTTGGAGGTTTCATTCTGCTCTTTGCCCTATCTGCCAGTTCAGGGGTCTGGGTACACAGGGAACAACCTATTCTGTCACTAAAGGCTGAGGCAAAGGAGGCATTAGATACCTCAGCCTTCTCCTCATCCTTTGTCTCTCTCTATGTTCCCTCCTGCATGCAATAGAGCATTGAGATTCTTCTAAGTCCTCTTATTGTTACTAATATATTTATAGAAATTCTTTTTATTGTTTTTAACATCCAAGGCCAGGTTAAGGTCTAGTTGTTTTGTTCCTACTGAATTAGGATTCGCTTTTAATAAATACATGCCTTGCTTACTGTGAAAAGCAGAAAACTGTGTAGAAACATGTTCATATTTCTTTTAACATTTAAGTTTTTGCCTTTGGGACTTCACCATAGGTATTACAAAGACCATGGTATTTCAAAGAATCACTTAACCAAACAGTCACAAAATAGTTGAGGTCCAACTCCCTGATCAAAGTAGAATCACCTAGAGCAGGTTACTCAAAACTCAGGTTTTGAGCATCTCCAAGGTTTAAGGCTCCACAACCACTACCGGCAACCTCTTTGAGTGTTCAGTCACCCTCACAGTAATTATTTTTTTTTGTTTAACTGTATATCTTTTCAGTTTGTGCCCATTGCTTTGTATCCTGTAACTGAACATTTAACGTAAAGATCTGTAAATCAAGAGTTTCATGCAGTATGTCACACAATGGATCAGACAATCCAAACAAGTAAAGAAATTCCTGAAAAGATTTCTAAAACAAATGCTTCCAGACAGCCAGTACAAAGGAAAGATTATACCTTTATTTTGGGCTGCTGCTGAGCCTGAATACATGAAGTCTCATCTTCCATGGCAGTGAACAAGTTTAAAAAATTCTTTGATCCTTGCCTATTAATGTATACTCCCTTTCCCTTTGATCCTTTTCTATGTCATGATCTTAAGAAATTGTATTAAAAACTCCACAGTTGTCAGAAAAACAGTGTCTCACTTGTTGGTTTCTTAAACATAAATTTTGTTTTCTTTTACCTTTTCTTTCCAGGCAGAGATTTTTTCTCCCTGATGTACAATAAATCAATCCATCTATAGATGGATCCATGCTCTCTGGGTGGGGTTTCCATTAACAATTACCAGGTTTCCCCAGAATGTTATTATTTTTTTATAACCCCAGTTAGTAATTTAGTATATTGGGACCACTGTCAAGCACTTAGCGTGTTAGAATCTAAACACTGCTTTCGCAACAAATAGAAGTTAGTTCAGAGTTCATGCTGATACTCAGTTTTAAGAAAATCCATTTTTTGAATTTTGTTTCTCTGTATTTTGTTTGTTTGGGGTTTTGTTTTGTTTTGTTTTGTGGTGTGTTTGTTTGTTTGTTTTTAATAAATACTTAAATAAATTTAACAAATAACTTATTCTGCCATTTTGTACTTGAGTCTTTGCTATTGCAATTCCAAACCTGAGAAATTAGTTGTGAACTTCACTTTTGAAGACAAAAAACAGTGTGAAGTTTTCATATATTTTTTTCCATGGACATCAGAAAGACTTTCAAATTCTACTTCACCTTTTACAATTAAGAATTTACTCTAAAGTCATGTCTTTCTAGCAAACTGGTAAGAAAATCTCAGTTTATTTATAAGGAACCTGGTAATGAAACTTAATGTCACACTTGATGTCTTGATTTAATTGAAGATGGACTACAAAATGATGACAGACAGCAAAGATTTATTATATAAAGAATACAGAGAACTATGTAGTGGTGGTGATGATTTGTTCTTTAAAGACTGGGATTGGAAAAGTTTTTGATTGAAGAATGTTGTTGGGTTTTGGTTAGTTTTTTTTCAGGGAAAAATCATAGAATCATAGAATCATTTAGTTGGAAGAGACCCTTGGGATCATCAAGTCCAACCATCAGCCCTACTCTACAAGTTCCCCCCTACACCATATCCCTCAACACCACATCTAATCTACTCTTAAACACAGTCAGGGAGGGTGACTCCACCACCTCCCTGGGCAGCTGATTCCACTGACTGACCACTCTCTCCGTGAAATTTTTTTCCTAATGTCCAGCCTAACCCTCCCCTACTGCAGCTTGCAGCCATTCCCTCTTGTCCTGTCGCTCATTGCGCGTGAGAAGAGACCAGCACCAACATGAAAATTAATTAATTTTCTCAAGGGGTTTTGTTTGTCTTTTTATTTGTTTATCTTTTGTCCTCCTTTCCTCCCCCACCCCCTGCCAATGAAAACAGGCTGTAGAGTAAGTTTAAATGATTGTTCAACTGTACATGACAAAACCCAGGAAGTTAGAGATGGCACTTTCAAAGAGAATTTCCTTTTTTCAAAGCTTCCTGTGAGTCTAAGTTCAAATTTGAACACATTCAAATAAATCTCTTGTGCTTAATCTTGATGTTTAGTCTGTGTTTCTTCACAGAAAATAGTCACATGGCATTAAATCCTCTGTAGCCTACACTCTGCCATGGATTCTGTTCTTATCAAAACAGATGGCCTTGGGAAGACCATCACACTCATGAAGGGTGAGTGTGATCATTCATGTAAGAAAAGAAAAACTGTGCTATTACCATTTGGCACCATTTGTGCTTCTGATGGCACAAAAAGCTGTGATTTGAGATGTAGTGAGACAATTTTGTTCAAGCTGAACTATAGCTACTTATAAATTGTGCAATCTCTAGTGGAATTAAATTCCATTTTGAAATTCTTTATGTGCCTTTTGCTTATATTAACTAAAATACCTATATACTGTCCCTGTGCCATTTTGAGTTTGGATGGCACCTACAACAGGAGTTTGGTCTAATAGCCACTCTAGACAAAACCCTATGAATGATTGTGCAAGAATACATACAGCTGATTACGTATGCAAAATAGGGACATTAAGATTATGTTTTCTTGTATATTGCTGAAGAAATAAATTTCTGTTCATTATGTTCTTAAAGCCTTTGAGGCAGAGCTCTTAAGGCATTGATAAAGAGTGAAGAAAAGAAAGACTAACAGAAATAATCCCCCCAACAAACACATTTCTCTTTGAGTTCTTTAATATACTCCATTTTCATCTGTAACAGGAGTAGTGCACAGAACTTCAGGACAGTAGAGTAATATTTTAAGGACTAGGGACAGACAGTAGAAAAGAAACAAGCTGCAGAACTTCCAGTCAAAGAACATACTCAAAATTCATTTAATAGCTTCTAGGAAAAAAAGTTCAACACTTGATAAGCAAACAAATAATGGCTTGTTGACTGTAAAAGTAAATACAGTGACATATTATTCTTTTTTTTTATAGAATATAGGAATAATTGTTTCAGTTTAAATGTGGATGCATCTTGTAAAATCTAAGTGTTTTTATTCCACAAGCTGAAGGCACTCTACAAGTTAAAAAGCACAAGGGCACAAATGTCTTTCTTTGGTTTTCTATTTTATATCTGAAGAAAATATACATCTCTTGACCCCGCACTTGTAGACCTGAGAAAGATCCCTGAGAATGTATTTCTTTGAAGGCACAATTATCTATTTTCAACTGCAGAGAATAATGATTCTCATTTAAATTATGCACGTCTAAATTACAAGGGGCATAAAGAGGTCAGATCCTGTCCCTCGAGGTAAGATAATTAACAGTGTTCTGTACTTGTGATACAGCCTAAGAAGCATGTTATGTCTCTGTATTGTGATTCAACACTTGAACATTTGCAAGGCAGTTTCCATGTTGGCTCAGATGGCTTTTTCCAATGTGGAATAAGTTGGAAACAAGTGTGACTTGTAGGATATCAGAATAGTTCAAGTTCTCTGAGTATTTCCGGTTCAAGATAAGCTTTTTTTCTGGTGCAAAAGTTTGTCATGACTCACAAACCTCAGAATTTTCACCATTTGCTGTCTTTATCTTCCTTCATCAGGATTTTTTTGATTATTTTTTTTTCTTTTCACTGTGAGGGTAGGTGAGCACCAGAACAGGTTTTTCAACAGAAGTTGTGGAGTGTCCATACCTGAAGGTACTCGAAAGCTGTCCGGACACAGCCCTGGTCCACCTCCTATAAGTTACTCTACTTGAGCATGAGGGTTGGACTAAACAATCTCCACAGATACTTTCCAACCTCAAACATTCAGTGATGCTGTGATTCTGTGATTCTCCGCTATTACTGAATTCTCCTTGATCATTTAATTAAGGCTACTGAGATTACAGACAGTGTGTTGACCTGCTGTGTTGTAAAGTCCTCCATGGGCAGCAGGTGGGCATCTGCTCTGATACGGTCCTTCATGTTCTGCAGGAGGACAACCTCATCATCATGGTCTTCTCTGCAGGCTGCAGGAGAATTTCTGTTCTGGTACTTGGAGCACCTCCTCCCCACTTTCACTGACCCTGGGATCTTCAATGTTGTTTCTCACATTTTTTTTTACTCTTTTTCTCAGCTGCTGCGCAGCATTTTTTATCCTTTCTTAACTACATTATCACAAAGGTGACACCAGCATTGATAATAGGTTAAGCTTTGGTCAGTAGTGTATCTGTTTTGCAGCTATCTGAAAGAAACTGCGTCCAGCACAGAGCAGTCCCTGGTCTCTTCTCATAGAAGCCAGCCCAGCAGCCCCCTGACTACCAAAACTTTGCTAAGTAAACCCAAAACAAGGAGATTGTTTTAAATCTACAGATATTCTGCACGTAAAAGCAGGGAGCTCATTTATCTGGACAGCACAATCATTTTCCTGGTTTCTGGCCCATTTCTGGATACACTTAAGCATTTATAATGATATTTTTCCCTTCTGATTTCAGCTGCTGCTATTAGAAATGTATGCTCAGTATCCATGCCTTAGGTCAGACAGATTTTACACTTTTACTCTTTAACCTCCAGTTTATATGCTAAGTTAAAAATATTTTACACTGGATGGCATTTGACCTGAAACTGGTTCCCTTCTGCCTTGTTGCCTGGGGCAGTATGAAACTCATAATTTTCTGAAAAGCCTACCTGTTTCTTCAGTTTTGCTTTCATTGCAATTACACTACATTATTATTTACCTCTGTGTGGTTTTGTTTTGATTTATTTCTGAACAATTCGCATGAGTGCAGGGTTTTTTTTTGGTTCTTTTGCACAATCCAAAGATTTGGTATGGGTATGATGGCACAAAAATGTGATTTTTTCGTATAGGAAGTTTTACCTTCTGTCCAATACAACCATTTTATTATTTTTGAAATCTACATAATATTACACTGGGAAGGTGATAAAGCAAATAATTTTGGAACTAATTTCCACATATAGTAAAGGGCAAGAAGGTGATTAGGCATAGTTCACATGAATTTATAAAGCAGAAATTATATTCAACCAACCTGACAGCCTTCTATGATGAAAAGACCAGCTCAGTGGAGAGCAATGCCTTTGTCAGCCTTCCCCAACATGTTCATAGACAAAATGATGGAATGCAGACCAGGCAAATGGACAGTAATTTATTTGACAGTAAAAGATTGACAGTAGGCTGGGCAGCTAAGGGTTGAAAACTGAGTGAACTATTGGCTCAGAGGATTGTGATCAGAGACACAAAGTCCAGCTGGAGACCAGTCACTAGTGGTTTGTCTCAGGGGCTGACATTGTGGCCAGTACTGCTTAACATCTTCACTGATGACCTTCGTGACAGGGCAGAGTGCACCCTCAGCACATTTGCAGATGATACAAACTGTGAGGATTGACTGATGTACCAGAGCAGTTTGCTGACATTCACAGGAACCTCCACAGGCTAGAAAAATGTGCAGAACAGAAAATTTGTTAAATTCGACAAAGGGAAATGCATCTGAGGAAGAACAATTTGAAACACTGGGACAGACTGGGGTCAACCAGTTGGAAAGCAGTTTGGCAGGGAAGGACTTTGGGGTCAGGGCTGCCAGCAAACTGACCACAAACCAGCAATGTGCTATTGCAGCAAAGGCAGCCAACAGTCCCCAGGCTGCATTAGGCAGAGTGTTGCCGGCAAGTCAAGCAAGGTGAACTTCCTCTGAGTTATGAGTAAATACTTAGCATTGTGTGTAAATACTTGATGGCAGTTGGGAGTAAAGAAGACAGAATCAGACATGTCTCCGTGGTGCACAATGACAGGATCAGAGGCAATGGGCACAGACTGAAACACAGGACATTGCATTTGAAATAAGGAAAAGCGTTTTTTGTTTGCTTTTTTTTTTCTTTCCTGTGAGGGTGATTGAGCTGAAGCAGCTTTCCCAGAGGGGCTACTGTTTCTCCATCCTTGGAGACAACGACAACCTGACTGGGCAGCCCCAAGGAACTTTCTGTAAGTGATCCTGCGTGAACAGGGTGATTGGAGGATCCCAAAGTGGTTGCTAAACTTAGACATTTTATGATCCCACATGACAATATTTGTAGTTGTCTGATATTCAGGGTATTGAAAACACTATGATTGCTAGGCATTTCCTGTTTACTTACAAAAGCAGTAGATTCCAAGGTCTTTGATACACTTGGACTGCTTTCTTTCTACTATTGAAACCAGCTCACCTTACACACCTGTGCTTTGCTCAAAAGATTCATTCATATACCAGTATGTCCTGGTTTAGGGTGGAGCCAAGCCAACTTTCTGTTCAGAGAGCGGCTCTTGCTTATACTTGTTGCTGTGACAACCAGGGTCAGCTGAGTTGGTTGTTTCCCTTGTGGAGGGTTTGCAACCGTGGGAAGGAGTGGACAGATGACACAAACTGACCAATAGGGTATTCCATTACATCTGCCAGACTCAGGATTAAAGCTGAGGGAACAAAGGGGTCTGGTTGGTTCTTCTTAAATGGCTGCTTCTTCAATGCCTCTTGTTCTTTGATGGCTGATGCCTGTGCATGAGGAAGAGCCTGTCAGTTTGCCTACCAAACTGACCCATTTGTGTGTTCTGAAATCCAGTTCCCATTAGCTACTGAGTCGAGTCTGGAACTTTCCCAGTGCCTGCAGTAACACCTCTCCGGGAGCCTGATACCGTTTTGAGTGTATTTATATATGTTGTATTTATTTCATTAATTATTTTTTATTAAAGAAGTTTGGGTTTTGGCTTTTTTTTTTCTACACTCATAAATCTATTTTATCTCTCTTTTTCCTCTCCTTGGAGCAGGAGGTGGGAGAGAGCATCTGTCGTCTTGTCATTGGCCAACTTGGCCCAAGCCACCACACAGTATGTTGTTACAACTTGCTTGATTCTTTTGTTAGCAAAAATGCACAAAGGCATCTTTTCACTTAATTCTGGTGTAAGCCTTTATAGTCTGCAGGCTGATGCTGTAATAAAAGAACCACTCATAAGCAAATAAGAAGGAAGACAAAAAGAGAAATGGTAATTATCAGTGCCAAGGACAAGCTTAGCTGGGAAAAAACCCCTGCTTTGCAGCTCTGACTTTGGTTCGTTTTGTTGCTAAGCTTCCCACTCAGCAAACTAACTGATTGACTAACAGGTCACAGCTGAGGTCACTGTTTCTTCTACAGGGATCCAACAATTTTGTTCATATTCTTCCTAGCTCCTTGCTATTAGTAATTTCTCCCAACTACTTCAGGCCTAATATCTTCATCCTAATGCTGCAGATGTTTTTGATTCTTATTCATCTTTCAAGTATAGCTACTTGTTCAACTCATTTGCACAGAAGCATCAAATTAGTAATGCTCCACTACAGTAGTTTATTAGAGTTTAATGTACTAGTTCCTCTACATTGGCTTAGTGAAACTATTTCAGATGATGTTTAGCAATAGCTTTACTTTTGCAAGTATCAGTCACTTTGCATCTGTTAGACTGTTTTGGGTATAATTTCAATAGAAGTAATTTACTGACGTTCCATCATGCTCTATTTAAAATCTACTGAAGTGACATTAATTTTCTTCCTTTTTTAACTATGAACATCAAAGTGATAAAGTTGAGAGTAGTAGCACTTGTGTTTATTCATAAAAACTGATAGAGTTTGTGCCAATTGGTCCTGCACTATAGCTCACATGAGATATTATGATGCCTAGTGGCCAGAGAAGAACTGTGAATCAGAATTAAACAAATGGATTTGAACTGCTGAATACTCATACAGCATTTTGACTTCGCCTGATTTATTTCCAACTAATTCAAATAACGAGGTATAACTCTATTTTTGACTTACGCTAAAACTGATCCATGACAAACACTAGTACTTTACATCTGCATTTGTCCATTAACTGATCAGTAATTTTCCTTCAAATTCAGTGTTCCATATCCCTTCCTTTGAAAATGTGACAAGTTTTTGTGGTCATCCTTGTTGTCAGTGCTGCTTGTTAGGAGATATATCATGGGTTGGATTCATTTCATGTAAGATTAGAAATCTGCCACAGATGCATTCGTATCTATGATTTTCCCTCTAGACTCCTTTTATAATCAATGGAAAAGTAGCAGCATTTTTCAGAGTATGATTCATCTGACCTATTTTAGATGCCTACTTTAGGATGAGATGAATCGTGACCTAGAAGGGCTTATTTCTCAGCACTGACCAAACTAGATAGGGAGATATTAATGGGATCAAATGAATCCTTCCAATGCGTTTGATTTAATTTAATTTCTCCTTTACTTGAGATAACTTAGTTGCCACTGCACAAAGGCAGGACAGTACAAGTGACATTTTTCAGCTAAATAGGGAAGATGGTAATACAAACGTACATACATGTACAGCTGCATGCAGGAAGTCTGTATACAACCCCAAAATTCCATCTGAGTGGTCAGAATGAATCAAAATGCCACTTTTCATAGTTTTGGTGTGTTAAACATATGGTTAACATCTTATATTTTAGGATAGTGGATTATACCAGTTTTAAAAAAAACTATGAGGTTACAGGTTGATTTTCTAACCATGGAGTTCAGACTATAAAAAGGAAATCTTTTCTCTCACAATTCAGGATGATACTATGAGCAATGAATATTATCTCATTGACTGCTTCAGAGCAAGTTATCAGTAAAGAGAACAGAGTTTTACTCAAAGGCGAGAAAAAGACTTAGGATAACCTATCAGAGAAATGATATGGAGAAATAGTATATCTTCTAAAAGTATCTTCATTAATTAAAATAGTTTCAAGCCTAATAAAATGTTTCATTTACTTTTCTGTTTCTGTGTCTCAGAAAAATGTACAGTTCCTTTCTAGTTTCACAGTCTTTTCCTCATAATGTGTTTTTTCTTGTTAATGTGTTTGGGTACAAGAGAACACACACTTCCCTATCTACAAGATACAAAGAATTTAAAAATCAAACTCCTATTTTTTGTGCTTAATACAAGTAGAATTTTTTTTTTGCTTTCTTTCTGTGCTTCTCTTTGATAGCCTAGGTGGCTGCCAGAAATATTCTAGTTACTTCCAACCTAGTAATCCAATGTCTTACAACTCAAATATCTTAAGAGTACCTGGTATTTATAAAAAAAAAGTTTCTTTGTTTATCTGTTTTCAACTTTGTGCATATGCACACACACATACTCACACACAGTAGAGATACCTTAAATAAGACTCCAGGAGTGATTTTTTTTCATTTGATTTTCTATGGACGAGGAACTCAATAGGTAACACAATAAAAAAATAATTTTAAGTTCAATAAATATTCTTTGAAATCAAGTAGAAAAGCGTGAGATGTGCTAGGAAATAAATTATTGTTATTCAGGCACTTAATCAGGGTTAAGAGACATATTCAGTGCCTTTCAAGAGGGAACATTAAATAGCACTTTTAAAAGAGTTGACGGTTACAGTAGTGATAAGCTGATAAGGTTATTCTTTTCCATTGCTGTAGACAATGATCCACCTTACCTCCTAAACATGCTTAAATATTGAAATCTGATAAAAATGTTGAAATGTTGTAGAAACAAATCTAACTGTGTAAAATCTAAGAGTGAGGAATGCAAATTAGGAAAACAAATATATTATAAATGTCTTCTGGGAGAGGAGATCATTTTTTGTAATAGAGAAAAAGAGAAAAAGACTTAGAATCATAGAATCAGATA